>DWDV01000324.1:0-17854 GCA_018245615.1 Mimoniades ocyalus | reverse complement strand
AGGACGAGGACAGCCAGGAGCAGCGCGCGCTGCCCGCGCCGCGCTGAGCCCCATATGTTACGATATACTTTCTATAGTAACCGTCGAGTGACCGCAAGCGTAGCCATAATATATATCGCCCTCCTACGTCGTCAAAATATGTGATCTGATGTAGCAAGACATATCCCGTTATAGCATAAAATATTAATTATAGTGGCCCAAAGCCGTATAGCGTAGCTCCCGTCTCTGGCTGTTTGAAATAGTATAATACTATAGCACAATATATTATGGCTGCGTCTGTGACGACCTCACCAATTAAAACTTAGCTGGCCCGGACCAAACTACGATACTCCGATTCTTTTACTGCCATATACATTAAGTAGTTTGGTAGGTACTCTGCTGAACCTTTACGTTTCGAACAGAACTCTCGGCTACGTCACTGTCCAAGATGGCGTCGCGCGCGCCCCTGGGCACGTAAGTTGTACAGTAATTAGGTAACTAATATAAGAATAATTGCGGTGCTTATGAATTTTTCGCACATTTTCGATTGAGATTCTAGCTATTCGTACAAAAATTGCGATACTCTCGTATAACACGTAAGATGTGGGTATTGTTTGAAATGTCGGCACGGAACGCGAAAGTGTACGCTTGAGTCGCAATACTTAATAATTTACTTATTCATTCCTCATTTCGAAAAAATAGGAAGCTCTCTTTAAAAAAAATGGTCATTATGCGTACTTGGCATTATATTATAATTAAGTGTATAGTTTTTTTTTAATAATCACAATTTGACATTTCTTGGTAGGTTTCGACGATCTCGTTTAGCATTTTATCCAGTAATCAAAGCTAAATAGTAGTTTTGTGGTAGGTATGTCGCACTCACATTTTGTACCACGGATATTTTTCATATTGTCGATTCGTCATTTTATAATCCTATCACGTTATCCTCGAGGCTAGTAATATTACTCACACTGAATAGTGTATCACTGATATGTATATACATATTAGATTTTTTATTTGCAACGAAATATCCGACCGTGCGTAACTATTGTTTCGTTTCGTGTTATAGCAGCTATTAAATAAAGATTTTATTTGCTTTTTGTGTCTACACCCAATTGTTAACTAAACGGCGTATATTAGCACTTGCTAGAGATAAAACTATGTCGTGTTATGAATTAGATTTAAATTAAGTTATTTAATGTTAAATGAATAAAAGTTATAATGAAGTATATGCGTCCAGTGTTAAAACTTCTATTTTTTCTACAAAACCGTTAAATATATCAGTCACGTACCTCAAATCTGTGAAGAGTTATTATTTATTGCATTTGTACAATTTTGTATTGATTGTTATATCTAAACTGCATTTAATGTTGTGGTTCGTGATAATAAAAGTTGTATAAAATGTTAAATGTATTTTATTTACCAAAAAGCATTGTTCCTTACATGTACAAATAATAGTTATAAATGAAATTAATCTAAACTAATTAACCACCATCAATCTCGGTGCAATGTTCATTGACATCAGTTCCTGGAACAGTAGCTTGGCTGCGTACGGTAATCTAACTTGAGATATTTGCGTCTTGTTTTTGCAACCCTTGCATTCAAATGTGTTATTGCGCAAGTTCGCTATTGCTATCAGCCCACAGAAATTGCAGACGTGAATGCGATAAGGATCAGAAACTTCAAATAAACGCTCTCTCAAGAACTGGGCCGCACCATGGGCAATTTGACAATCCCGCTCCATTTCTCCGAAACGCAGTCCTCCATCTCTCGCTCTCCCCTCCATAGGCTGTCGTACTAAAATTTGCACGGGCCCTCTAGCCCTTGAATGAATTTTATCGTCTACCATATGTTTTAGACGCTGGTAATAAGTTGGCCCCAAAAATACTTGGGCATTTATCTTACGACCTGTATGCCCATTGTACATAACTTCATTTCCACGTAGGTGATAACCGTATTCTTGCAGTAAAGACGAAATTTTTTGCACGTTTACGGCATCGTTAAAGGGCGTGGCGTCACCGATTTCGCCTTTATTCGACGAAACCTTTCCTTGAATGCACTCAATCAAGTGACCAATCGTCATACGAGACGGAATAGCGTGAGGGTTGATTATAATATCAGGCGTAAGACCCTCGCATGTGAAAGGCATGTCCTCTTGCCTGTATTGAATTCCACATGTTCCTTTTTGACCGTGTCGCGAAGCAAATTTATCACCTATTTGAGGGATACGAACAGATCTTACACGGATTTTGCAGAATTTATAACCTTCACTGTTCAATGTCAACATAACTTGATCGACTATACCAGTTTCACTGTTCCGCAAGAACGTAGAGGCATCACGCTTAGTGAACCTTTTAGTAGTACCCTCTAATTCATCATCATTTTCAGGCAACGTAATTGTTTTGCCAATTACCACATCGTCCCCAGACACTCTTATTCCAGGCGCAATAATTCCGTCTTCGTCTAATTTATCATATAAAGCATTCCGCATTCCCTGACAAGTTTGTCTTGTGGGTTTTTCAAATTGTTCCTCTTGATCACCAATCCGTTTCGACTCTGAATCTTTGTAAGACCGATAAAATACTGATCTGAAGAATCCTCGTTCTACCGCAGAAGCATTCAAAATAACGCTGTCTTCTTGATTGTATCCAGTGTAACAAAGAATAGCTACAATTGAGTTAATCCCTGCTGGTAACTCTCTAAAGCGCAAGTATTCCATAGATCGTGTTGTGACAAGTGGTTTATGAGGATAGTACAAAACATGAGCCAAAGTGTCCATTCTTACATGAAAGTTGGTTATGTACACTCCCATAGCTTGTTTACCCATAGCACTTTGATAAGTGTTCCTGGGACTTTGGTTATGATCAGGGAATGGAATAATAGAGGCACATACACCCAATATCATGGCTGGATGAATTTCACAATGAGTATAAGTGCTACAATAAGCATATTCCTTTGCCTGTGCAAGGTCATCAGGACTCATCGCAATCATAACTGTTTCTTCTTCCAATGTATCAATGTATTCTACTACACCACTAGCTACCAAATTTTGCCACCCATAGTTATTGTAATCCCTCTCCTTGAGTTGATCAATATGCTTCTTTTTTAACAATAAAGCTCCATTTTCCACAATTAGGAGAGGTCTGCATATTCTGCCAGCGTCTGTGTAAATCCTAATTTCCCTGTCTCTTATGTCTCGAATCATGCTTACTTCAGATACAATAATGTCCATTTGACGTCTCAACTTTCTCAAAGTGGCCATCAATTGTTCTGGGTCTCTGTGAATTCCAACCCAACAGCCATTTACAAATATTTTGGTGGCATCTGCAATAGCAGAAGGTGCTATTTCTTCCAAATTTTCCATAGACCACTCCTCCAAGAACTCTAGAATTGGTGATGGTTGACTTCCTACAGAAATATAAGCCATTAAAGCCAGGTTCTTTACCAAACCGACAGCAGCACCTTCTGGTGTTTCAGCTGGACAAATCATGCCCCACAGAGTATTGTGCAATTGACGGGGCTTAGCCAATTTACCATCACGTCCAATGGGAGAATTGACACGTCTCAAATGAGATAATGTTGAAGCAAATGTCAATCTATTCAACACCTGCGATACTCCTGCTCTAGCTTGATGGGCTTTCTTTTGATCTCCCCAATTGCCAGTGGCAAGGGAATATCTTAGCCCATCAGTAATTATTTTTGTTTTGATGGCCAATTCAAGGTTGAAATCCTTTCCTCTGTCAATAAACTTCTGGGCATACATCCTTACTTCTTTCAACAAATTTTTGAATAGTCCTCGGAAAAGGAATGCCAAAAGCGGCCCAGCCAAATCTAATCTTTTGTTACCATAATGATCTCTGTCATCTAATTCACGTCGCCCCAGCGCTGCCAAGAGTAATCTGTGTACCATGTAACCTAAGAAATAAGCCTTTTTAGTTTCACAGAAATCAGAGACACCGACATGTGGTAACATTTCTTTCTGTAGAATTTCCCTTGCATACTTTATACGCCTTTCTTTTGTTACACCTGGGCGAGCTCCACGAGCTCCAATAAAGTTGAGAGCTACTGTTTGTTCTTGAATCACAAAGGCTTCATCAAGAGATGGCTTGACCATCTCCATCATTTCAGGATCATCAAAATCGTAGATGATGTGCTCCAATATATCTCTATCTGCCACAAAGCCGAGGGCTCGGAACACAATCATAATTGGAATTTCTTGTTTGATGTATGGTACTATTGCAATAATTCTTTGACCAATGGCAGACTTCTTGATACTTTGTCCTCCTCGAGCCATCATGTTAACCCACAAGGTAGATGTAGGTCTAGAGCTGTGTTCTAAACATGAACGTATTTCAGTTTTATAAGCATATTTGCCATCTTTCATACTGAAAACATACACAGTATTAGTAGCCATTTTCTCTTGTGCAATCAAAACTTTTTCGGAACCGTTGATTATGAAATAGCCACCAGGATCTAGTGGACATTCATTAAGCTCAGTCAAGTCTCTGTCATTCAAATTGCTCAAAAGACAATAAGTTGACCTAAGCATGATAGGAATTTTGCCTATAAAAGTCTTCTGATGTTGCGTTTCAATTGGATCTTCAGATTCCTTCACAATAGTTTTGGTTATGTCTACATACAAAGGAGCTGAGTATGTCAAATTTCGCAAGCGAGCTTCATTTGGCATCATAGGTGATGGAGCACCGTCTTTTTCCCAATGAGTTGGCTTTGAGAGATAAATTTGGTCAAATTTCAGGTGATATTTAGGTGGAGTTTCAATTTCACCGGAGGAATGCTGAGCTTCTGCTTGCAATTCTATCGGAGGAGAATCTTCAACAATTCGCTGAACTGACATCTGTATAAATTCATCAAAACTGTCCAGCTGTTGCCGTACCAAACCCTTTTCATCGAAATATGCATTGATGACTATCCAACAAGCTTCCTGCCATAGTTCAGATGAAATTTCCTCCACCTCCTCTTCTTCATATTGGTCGTCTTCCGTGTCGTACATGACGAAATAATTTTAGGCTAATGTAACATGCACTGTAGCCTTTATTTATATTTTGTAATAAATAAATATTTTCATACTATTTCTGTTTTACTGTGTCTACAAATTTATTTTGATGCGATACTGTCGAAGATGAACAGAAGAAACAAAATGGCGTAAATAAGCAGTACCGTACTGTCATCAGCATAGGTAATATAGCTCGTAGAGAAGTAATTTAAAAAAATGCATTAGATTCAGATTTCATCTTTTGGCTCCCATATAAATTAGCAAAATCATATGAGGTGTTGTTTATTATGGAAAACATTTTAGTAGAGTAACAACTAGTAGATAGACAATATTTGTAATAGTTTTCCAAACTTTTTTCTTGCGTTAATAGGTTAGGTTTAAAGAAATTCCAACCTTTTTCTAAATCTTAATGTCGTATTATTGTAAAACTTTATTGAAATAATTATCATAATTTATAAGTATTATTAAATAAATATCAAGATTTCAATAAAACCTCTGTATTTGATCCAAATGGTTTTTAAAGGTAAATTGCAGTTTCGTCTAACGTGTGCAACTATTAATATCAGTAAGGGAACGTTCAATATTGTACAATTTAAAGATACCTGGTACAGTTTCTTTAATTTTGTAAACTGAGTACTTTCCTTTGATACTATTGAACATCACTAACCTGTAGATTTTTTTATTATGTATGTTGTTCACTTCAATACCTACAATACATAATGTTTTGTTGAAGATCTCATCAAATTATAGTTGTTATGAATCATTTATGTATTTTTAAGTGGATAATAATTTCTTCAGTGGTTTCCATACTAGTTTTGTAGAGTGATATGGATTCTTCAAGAAGAAACAACTCTGAGGAGCAACGCTGTATTATTGGCTTGCAAAATTTGAAAATATCTAACAAAGACGAAAACGATACTGAGCAGGCGCACGGGGCAGCGACGTCCAATGTCGGGAGTCTGGGAAAATCTCGACCAGTCGGCGCAATTGAGAGCTTCACTTTAGAGAACACTGCGAATAATCGTCAAGATTATAGCTTTTATGAGAGATCAAACGTTATAGCCGCTTCTAAGTTCGCCACTCCGAAGCGTGTAGAGACAATAGCGTCAATCAATAAACGTGATATAAATGCAAGCGCGCTTTCCGCGAGTCCTACGCGCTCCATCGATTCCATATCTCAGCGATCCCTGAGCTACCAAACGGACGACTTGTACGAAATACCGGGCAACTCGAATACACAGTATCCACCTCCCGTGTACGAGAATATAGACTACTACGGCGAACAGCGATCGCCCCAACCTCCGTATTATCATCAGCTCTACCAGCAGGCGTCACCTGCTTTGGCTGCGGACGGCTACTACGATACGCGCTACAGCAAGGCCCAACCACAAGTCCCTGTTAATGCTAAAGCTAAAATAAATCCTACAGTCTATGAGAACATGCTGTGCCCTGATAAGGACAAAAAGAATGAATATAATCCCCAAGTTAACCAAGATCACAATTTTATTCAGCAAGGTTCTGTGCCAGGACCACAAGTTCCAATTTCAAATTTAAATAAGAATTTCTCTCAGATGCAGATGAATGAGAAGGGTAAAGTTGAAAAAGCCCCACCCCACCCGCCTTTTCATGCATCACAGGAGAATCCAAGCAGTGATTATACAGTTATGAAGTCAGCTCCGCCTAAATATACAGATGTGAGTTCTCTTTTAAAGAATGACAATTCAGTTAGTTTTGATGACAAAGTTGTGACCATACCGTCAACTGCAATATATGCATCCATTGCTCCTAGTGCTCAAAGACCTAAAGCTAATATTGCCACAGAAGTTCCAGCTTCAGTGTCTGTACCGAAATTTTTCCATCCAAAGCCTACAGTTGGGAATGGGATCGGTAAAGAAAAGCAACCTTCAATAAATGGAGGTTATAGTGCCAGTGCAAAGCCTGTGAACAGAATGCAGATAATAGATGACACAAATGGTTCAGACTATGTTTGTATGACTGGTGGGTCATCAGCCTCAGCCTTGGCAGCTGCAAATAAAGATATAAGAGATAATGTGTCTGTAGCTTCTGAATCTATAACTTCAAGGAATCTTGTCTCGGGCCTAACATCCTTATGTTCACCTGTACAGTCTCCAGCTCCTAGTCCAACACCAAGTTCTGTATCTCAAGTTTCTGGTGGTTCAAGAGGATCTGGTGGCAGAGGCAAAAGTCTTTTGCCCTACAGTATTACACCACCTCGACCTCCAGGGCCGAGTGAAGCTCAGAGGAAAATTGAGGAACTCACGAGGCAGTTAGAAGAAGAAATGGAGAGGCAAGACGAAGAAGGAGAATACTTTGGTAATTATTATAGTTCTTGTTTGTTTTGATGACTCAATAAAATATAAGCTTTATTGTCTGTAAAAATTACTTTGCTGTTTTACATTGAGGTTATTTAAATTGTTACTATTTTAGGAATATGCCACACTTGTGGAGCAGGAGTGACTGGCGCAGGGCAGGCATGCCAGGCCATGGGTAATCTGTACCACACAAATTGTTTTATATGCTGTTCATGTGGGCGTGCTCTACGTGGGAAAGCATTCTACAATGTGCATGGAAAAGTTTACTGTGAGGAAGATTACCTGGTTAGTGCTTTGAAATAATAAATCTATACAATTGTTTATTTTATGACTATTAAATATTTTCTTCTGTTTTAGTATTCAGGATTCCAACAAACTGCCGAGAAATGTGCAATATGTGGTCATCTCATTATGGAAATGGTTTGTATTACAAAGCTATCATTGAGTTTTATAATGTAATTCATATTATCAACAAAAAATATCTTTTTAGTGGAATCATATTGTTCTTCACTTCATTCATTGTTTTAATTCTATTCAACTTTTATTTCTAATTTACTTCCAGTTATTGTAATCTGATGCTTCTTTTTGGTATACCTTTTGAAACCTGATCACATCTTTTTATTGTAGATATTGCAAGCCATGGGCAAATCTTATCATCCTGGATGTTTCCGATGCTGTATTTGCAATGAGTGCTTAGATGGTGTGCCATTCACTGTTGATGTGGACAACAAAATATATTGCATCAATGATTATCATCGCATGTTCGCGCCAAAGTGTGCAAGTTGTGGAAAAGGTAAAATGTATTTTTATATCAATATACAAGCTATTTTAAATGTATCCCAAGTGATGTATTTCATTATAAAGCATTATCTCAGTAGCTATAAAAATATGCCTATGTACATAAGAACCTATTATATCCAGCCAAGTATATATTTGTCCTGTAAATTGATTATCTTATCTTACAGCTGCATAGAAAATGTATTGATGATAAATGTAAGCTATAAAGATACAAATTGTAAGAAAGAGAACAGTATTTAAATTGCAAATTCATTTAATATTTTCCTTATTTTTAACAATACCATGGTTTAATCGGTTTTTCTGACATGAAATTCCTTGTAGTAGCCAGCTAATAGACTCACCAGCTATACCATGATGGGATATATAATGTAATTGGGGAAATGTGGGAGTGCCACTCTTTTGCCTACATCTTCCAGAGATGCTGGTGTGATATTAGGTTTTTTTATGTTTATCATGGCCTTCTTTGAAATTCACATATCATTCTAGGAATTACTCCTGTGGAGGGTACTGATGAGACAGTGCGTGTGGTGTCTATGGACCGGGACTTTCACGTGGACTGCTACATGTGCTGTGTCTGCGGAATGCAGCTGACTGATGAACCTGACAAACGATGTTATCCATTGGCTGGTAATATTTGTTCCTGTCTATTGAGGCTATCAAAGTATAATCTGTCAAATTTTATTTTGTAAAAATTTTATTAAATAATGCTCATAGTTACTTGTTAAGATGTTATAATGTCAAAATGTTAAAGTATCTATAAAGAAATTTCGTATTTTTTTAATGCCAAATAATGAATTTAAAGCCTAGTAAAATTACTCTTTTACAAGTAAATTTCTCTGTGAGAGTTATGATTAATTGTTTTCAGGGAGGTTAATGTGTCGCGAATGTCACTTGGCGACCATTGGAGCCGCCACTGGTCCGGGCATGCCGCCTGCGCCGCACCTTTCCCCCGCGTCTTATCAGTACATGGGTTAAAGTTTATGTATGAAGTAGGTCATTAAAGTTCTTAAAATATAGGATTGTTGGCATAATATGGGTTTGTGTTATTATGGGACATTCATTGTTAACAAATATTATTTCTATATGACTATCTGCTCAAAATAATGAAACAATGATATTAAACAGGCTACAGAGACAATCTTCCATAACAAGAGCAGCCCAAAGTTGTGCATTATAGGTTTATAAGCTGTACCTTTGCATCCTATAGAAGGAAAAAAGAGTTTGCAGGGACCTCGTAACTTTGACATGTTTCGAAGACTTATGATCCAGTCAATAACACCATGTTTCACTGTTCCAAGTCTTAGTTCACATGACTGCACAGCCTCAAGGCAAAGTTGTTCCTGTTGGCATATTTAAAAATGTGCATGATCACATAAAATAAGCTCATATAGAATTAATTGCATCTTATCGGGATTTGTGTTACATAAATGAACTGTTTCAACACTTAAATCATTATGACTTTAAAATGTTTTTAGGAATAATGATACACATTTAAAGATAAGAACAACTACTGTATGATTACTGTGTATTTAGGGTAAGGAAAAGTTAGGTGTGTTGTTAATGTTGTTGGATGGTAAAATGTACAATTATGAATATGATAGTGGATGGATTGACTAATAAATGTGATTTATGTTGAAACATTATCACTGATGTTGCCTATAAAGTTTTGTGATAGTGAAAGTTATGGATTTTTACATAACTGAATGTGATGAAATTGTATGATGATTTGATTTGCCATTAATGCTATTGCTATGGAGTAATTTGAAATTAAACATCTGATATTTTTCAATTATGTTTTCACCTGTTGCTACCATTGACTTGAAAACTGCAATAAACACATTTCTAAGTTTAAATTTATTGCAGTGGTGGACTATGGGTGGGGGGAGGACGTAAGGGGTGGTGTGCCTCTGGCCTCCAATCCTCGGGAGCCTCCAAATACCTGCATGTTGCCTTAATTAAATCCTAAACAAACCTTTAAAAATATGCTCAGTATAGATATAAATAAGTACACCTCTTCTACTGGTGGTTAAATTAATTAAAATTACTGCTACGGGTAATTTTTTCATGCCTATATGAGTTTGTAAAATAACATCACCTTAGACTGAGGGTGTGACAGAGCCCCAGGTTTTAAATGATTGTAATTCACTACTGATTGATTACTGTATAATTGCTCAATATTTTCACTTTCAATGGCAAATAAAGTGTAATCTTTTACTATTTGCAACTAAATATATGTTTGTATTAATATTAAAATGTTTTGGCTATCGATTTATAAGCTGCTCATATTAGCAATGAAGTACTGCTGACACTGATCATAACTTAAGGTGTGTTACAGGCTGAAGGTCAAATCTGATTTACTAGATTCTGTAAAAATGGGCTGTATTCAATTGTACATAGAAAATGAACTTATATAAACTAATACCTCAAAGTCCAACATGCTAGAAATGGCAGGTCTGCAATGATAGAGATATTTGACACTCAGCACCTTCTGCCAACCGCATAAGGGATGTAATGTGAAGATATGTGAAAAATTGTAATTTGAAACTAATGTTGATGATAACTATTATTGTCCATTTTAAATTAGAAATTACTATTAGAAACCAAAATGATGTCAATCATGTTCTAAGAACACTGATGAAGTTCATTCATTGATTTTATTTGTTTATACAGAATTCTGTGCAAGTATTTTCGACTGCTATTTTTCTCCAGTAGTTTTGTTATGTAATGCACCTTTGTCGATATATCTGTATGATTATAGTGAAAATGGTACAAACATGATTTTGTATTTTGTTTTACTGTATTGGTGTATTTACAATATAGTCATTTACTATAATGCATTTATAATTATATCTGCTGCACATGACAGCACACCTGGTCTAGGATAAGCCCGTCTACATACATTTGTTATCAGAGTGCAGTTTCTGAATTATGTAACCCTAAACTCTGTATAATTAAAAATAAGACAAATGATTTGAAGTAAAAAATTAAGACCTATTTCCAAGTATAAGTAGTGATGAAAAAATGTTGAATGCAGATTTGACATATCCATTCATTCAAAGTTTAAATAAATTAAATGAATTGTTAAACTGTAACTCAGCTGTAAAACAAATAATATCGAGTACCTAAAGCACCGAACATGTTAAGTAAAACATGGCCACTCAGTATTCAGTAGGTTGAAAACAAAATGTAAGTTTTCCAGCAATTGTGGTAATGTAGTGTTTGCATCAGGTGAAGCATTAAGAAATCATATTTTGCAATAATGATGTATGTGTATAAGCTTTAAGTTAGCTTTACTGTGCTAAATTTATTTATTTTCGTAGTCACAAAAAGTTTAAAGATGTAATAACCCCATATTGAACATTCCGGCATTGTGCTGTCTTGTTGTGTAGGTACTTAATAATAATAATCTTTGATTGTCTTAGAAATTGTTTTATGTGTACATTTTGATGCAGTTAGTTTTCATCTTTGATTGTTTATATAAAGGAAAAATCATTTTGTTAAGGAATACTTTTTATATTTATATACTTTTTAAACAATAAACTATTTAAAATATAAATGTTTTTTTTTACTTTACAGTCACATCAATTACATTTATTATAGAAAATAAACTAAAAATAAGGAAACAGGTTTAGATCACATTACATTTTCTTAACTTTGTCCTTGATATTGCGCATTTCTGTTTTGTATCTCCTCATTTCATCCATTACTTGAGTGCGTTTTTCCTTGATCTGGGTCTGATAGTGTTGTTTGCTCTCATTGAAACGATCTTGTAGGTTGTCTTTCTTTTCTTGAAGCATTTCTTTAATCCTCTCACGTGATGGAACTGGTTTGATCCAGCCTATTGTTGTCAGTCTCTTGATGGCATAAGTTGTTCCACCTGGAAATACATTATTTATTATAAACAGTATACTAATTATTTTGGTAATTTCATAATATCTATGCTGAGTAATTATTATTTAATAACAAGTGCTGAACTGAAAACTTCTGTACTTTGTTAACCCTTAGTTAACATGTTTGTGAATACATGGTGGATGGCTTGATAACCATCAAATGATATGTAGTGCACTATCTTACTATCAGTGCTTCTAATATTTTGTAGAGTTGTAATCTTTATATAAGGTCAATACTTTCGTACTTTATTTCATTTTATAATTTAAATGAGCAATTCTTACATATTGGTTTTTGCAAAGTGGCTTTAATGTTTTTGAAAAATTTTTGCATTTACATATTTAACTGTTAAATTCATGTAAGTGTAGCACATTATATACCTTATATGACTATATAAAACTGTGAATTATATGCATTTTTAATAATGATTTTAATCTTTTTGTGTTAAACTTCACCCAGAGGTGTCATTAGAGCTCTTTTAAAGGAAACAAATTTATATACAAATATTATCATAGCTTGGTTACCCATCTAGTATTATTTATGCACAATTTTTAAGTGCATGTTGTGATCGGAAAAAAATTTAAAGGGTATTATAGTAACAATTCACTGTATGGGCAAGCAACATCACTGGAATAACCAATAACCAATGGGGAATACAGGCAATTGAGTGGTAGCTGTGTCTTGGTAATAGGAGTGTAGGTCATCCTCCTAAAGGTGGTTTGACAACCTGAAGAAGACAGTAGGCTACTGTTGGATTCTGAAGGCCTAGGACCGGGAGGAGTTGCACTGATTAGGGGAGGCCTATGTTTAACAGTGGACCTTCAAAGGCTGATGATGATGATAAAAGTAACAATTTTAAGAAAAATCATACATACAAAAGGGTATGTGTGGATGGATGATGTGGGTCCTTCGGCACTTGTTGGAGAGACCTACATCTAAAATTGGAACTTGAAAAGGTGTGCTTATAATGAAGCCACATCACTATCTCAAGATTATTTACGTGCATAAATATGTTAAAAGACAAACAAGTTGTTAAGTAATTAGGTTTATTGTTTTAACAAATATAACAAGCCAATTCAAAGTTCCTCAGAATCAGGACACTGTTGGGTCATTGGTGAGTGAGTATATATGAACATACATAGTAGATTAAGTTTAGTGCGGTCTTAGTGAGTTGCATAATAAAAACAGAATAGTACCTTACCAACAGTGACAGCATATCTTAATGGTGTGACTAATTTGTACAGAGCAAAAGCCAGTGCGAAATATCCAGCACCTGATTCTCTTAATGGTGTCAACAGTCTTTCTGCAAATCCAAAGGATTCCAGCAAGCTAATGACATCTACACCACTGAAAAAATGTATCAGGTTAATATTATCTAACTATGCTATTAAATAAACCTAATACCACATTTATATCTCCCACAAGAGGTAGACAGAGGTGTGTGGTACATACACGTTTTACCAATTATACATCCCTTAATGGTATAGACTGAGAGCCAATTCCCATACACCAGGTACAATTCAGTCTCCAAGTTCTTATGGGAATTTCAAATTAGAAAAATACCGAAGAACTTGTCCCGGAAATCGAACACAGGAGAGATCTATCAGCAGTCGCGTTTGTAACCACTCGACAAACGACTCAACTGCACTTATTAAAAATATAAATTTATATACAGTAAAGCAGCAACGTGTTATGGTAAATATTGCATAATAAATTGGTTCAATATCACTTACCTTCGTACGACGTAGTAGAATGTGCCGAACCAAATAGCTGATGTTGTCATGTGCACTGGCAGCAACACATACCAGTAGTCCCGATACATCTCTTTAAACTTTTGTATGAGCCCAGATTTTTGGGGTTCCTGGCCCGGCGTGGCCTGCCCGTGGTCGGTTCCTCGTGTAGAACATTGCCTAATAGGGTTTACTAATAATCCTAAGCTGTTTTTATGCACTAAAGGTCCATGTGTAAACTCGCTTTGATAACAAACTCCGCTAGCTAAAATTCTAATAGGATAATTTTTTTTTACACTCCATTTTACCGGTTGAGACAAATTATAAAGGTTACAATGATTTCTGTAAAAAGCTCTAAAAGCTAGGGCCATAATAATTTTTAAATAAATATTTGTTATAGAATATCTTATCAACTTCTAAACATTTTTTAATAATTTACGTATTTAAAACCTATTTTCATAAAATCCTATTGACATAACACCGTCATTCATTGACAGTGCCAAATAAATACCTTTTTTTTCCATTCAATGCAAAGTAATAGGATTTTATAATCAGCAGCCACATAAATGTTTTAATTGTCGTAAAAACAAAACTATGTGCATGAGTTAAGGATCTGTAGGTATGGGCCTAATAATTTGAAACAATCATGTTGGCTAATCATTAAAATTATTACGGTGTCATCATACGGTCGCGGTAGCAGGTTTTTGATTATAAGTGCACGCAAGCAAAAATTAAACATGGGAAAGAAATAACTAATGCAATAGTAGTAGTATATAATACATGTTGTACTTGTTTTGTTGTTTTCTGAATTATGCATATTATTTGTTACATTGGCCTTTGTTGTACATTGTATAAAATTTCGTGTTCCACGTTTATACGTTTTAATTTGTTTTTAAATTTTTTATTTACCTACAAATGCAATACTTTTTAATAACCTCATCTTGAACACACTGGCTGGTATTGCGGTAGAGATTTAGACGTGTAATGGAATCTGCAATTGATAATGCCTCATGTCTTCCACGTAGTGTACCCTCGAATATTCCATTACCAGGCGATGTCTGAAGCATTATTGTGTATGTTCGAGTCTTACTCTTTTTCTCTTTCGTAACTGTCAGGCTCAAAATTTTCTCTATTTTCAGTTGATGACATTTCTTATATTTTCTTATTAAATTATTGATCTGATTGATCATATATGTAGCAACATATAATTTAAGTTGTTCATTTATTACAGTGGTTTTTTCTCTTTCACAAGTACACCACTGCTCACTTATGCCTATATATGTACATTTTCGCTCTTTCGGTATAGTTAAAAATAAACTCAATTGTTTTGTATCACGAGTGATGTATTTGCTTCTTTTAATTATTTCGTCATCCTCTAAACGATTGTGCACGAGATCTAAAAGCGTTTCGTGTACATCATAAGGTGAAGTCAAACGACGCACGTTTCGCTTAAAATTTTTGACAGCAAGCAAATGTTTCTTTTCAAATCGTTTGGGGAGCAGTATTTCGAATAGCGGCAGCCGATTTTCCGCTCTTCCTTGCGGTGTTTGAGCTATTTCTCCCCATCTCCTACCGTGATCGCTAAATAATATGACAATTGTGTCATTTAAATAATCTGTATCTTCTAACTTCTTAAAAAACCTATAGTAATCAATATCCATGCCCTGTGGGAGGTTCAAGTGCTCGTGGGAAATAGATTCTTCCCAGAAGATGCCAAATAAATTTTTCTTTGTTTTTTTCAGCAAATGAGCGGACCATTTTAGAAAAATTTTGTAGTAATATTCATTTTGTAAGCATTGATGATAATTATAGCGTTCATTACGAAATATGCTTTTAGTTTCAGACATAAACGGTTGCAAATAGTAGTCCACGGGAATTTTTGGAAAATTGTATTCGTAAGTCCCAAGTAAACCTGCGGTACTGTCCGATGCAAGGGCTGTATCATATTCAGCATCTTTTAACTTAGTCCAAAGCAAAATGCATTCGCTGGTATCAATGACATAATTACGAATACATTGTTTCTTAACTTGCTTAAAAGATTTACCAAGTAGCATAGGAAACAAATTTGGAAATGAATTATCTCCAACCTTATTGTAACCAAGTAATTGTATGCTGCCTTTATCGTGAAAAAATTTAGAAGTCATGGGCATCGACCTCAAAAAGTTCATTCGAGACACGCTTTCGAAGCCAAATAATAATATATTGAATGCAGACGAGGTAACGTTTAAAACCTCTGATGCTATGAACTTGGGGAATAGGAAGAAATTATTATATATTTTGCTGTCTAGATAATAACATTCAACGCGTGTGAATTCATGTTCTGCCTTTATTACCAATGTAAATTCCACGCACGAGCCATAAACGATATTTGCAATATTCTTATCTGCATAGAAATATCTGTAGCAACAGTAGAAATCGTTAGCGGTCATAACGTTATAAAAATCTAACGAATCTTCTACAACCCAAATATGTGTAGAGTTATAATCGAGCAAATGAATATTTTCGGTGCAATTGGATGTCATCACAACGTCCACAAGTTTTTTCATGTTGTCGTCGAAGAGCGGAAACGCTGGAATTATACATCCCTCGGTTTTGACAAGAAACTTGTTATCTAAATTGTGGTTGGAACTTGATAAAACATAAAGTTTATCCAAAATGAACATTATCAAACTTGTCAACACAATATATTTCACACTATATATCCTTTCCTCCGTACCAGTGACACTTGGATTAATTAGCATTGTAAATCACAATGATATGATGAACTGTACATATTTGCAATTTATTCTCTTGAACATTCACCATTGGGTTGTTATTGAACTCAATGCGGGCAATATTTACTAAACAACTCAACAACTAACAGTCTGTTTTGCTTCTGATATTGCAACGAGTACGTAAACTTTATAGAAAGTTACATATCATTACGCAAAAATACATGACTATAAAGAGTTCTATTGCCTGTGTTCTCTTCTGGTTTAGTTTGATGTATCGCGTGGCTTCTGGTCTATTCAGACTTACTTTAGACATAAAGACAGACATTAGATTAGATTTGTTATGGTTGCATTTTTCGCTACACTTTTAGTCTATCTGGTTACAATATCACATAGAGCCATCTTACTTCCTATATTGGTTTCCCCATCGATACTTAGAAACGATTATTTGGTCGACAGCTTTTTTATTTATATATTTGGTAATGTCTATAGCAAATTGTTATGTTTACATTGCTTATGCAATAGTGTAATTACTATTACATACCGTTTTTTTGTCAGTCTATCTTAAGGAACTTTGCTCATCATATGCTGCTCTGAGCGCACATGTGTATAAATACAACCAACAACAGTTCGAAATAGAATAAGCGTGTAATTGTATATATTCTTACGATTTAGGTATGTTACATTATTTGAGTCAATATTTTGATAATATAGTCCGATAGAAGTCACAAGCATGTCCAACAGAGTATTTTTATCGTACCTAATAAGTCTCAGCAATACATTTTGCTTTGTTTTCTTATAAAAATAATTCTGTATCAAAATTTAATATTTGTATGGATTCTTGTGCGAGAAAATGCATTCACATGACCAAACTGTTCAATTGTCAAGTATACCGTATCTATCTCTATTGTAGTAATTCGCAGCGTAAAATTTAGCATAAATTGAACAACGTATCGCGCAGGGTTTGATTAATGCGTAATCTATTTGACACTTTATATTTGACTGGCCCGTAAGGCCAGTCGTTAGCGAAACTGGCTACTGAGCTTAGGATTGTGGATGTGCTTACCGCCTGGAACAAATAGTTGCATATTGAACACTAGGTTTTGTTCTATGTCTTGGTGTAAAACAATATCTATATAAGTTTATTAAAATATGTATATATACATAATAATGTACTTTGTCAGATGTTTGGTTACTATAAGGCAGGTTGTCTTTGAGCCTACTTTTAAAACACATGGCCGTATACACGTGTTATAAGATATGTATTAAATGTATAGTTGGAGTCACATTTATATTTATTTCTTTTTTATTAATTAAATATGGATCTCCCACCTTGCCTAGTAGCGTAGCGTGGGGGTGGGGGGGCAGCAGGGGCTCGCCCCGGGCGGCACTTTTAGGGAT
>DWDV01000323.1:0-17857 GCA_018245615.1 Mimoniades ocyalus | reverse complement strand
AACAGACACTATTAAACAATTAACAGAAAAAGAACCTGCACCACTCCTTCATAATGTGCTAAAAAGCAAAGAGATTGATTCTGAAGCCAATGAAAGAAAAGAGAGTAAGAAAAAACGCAAACACAAGAAATCTGAACAAGAAGAAAGTAAACAAACATTAGACGAAACATGCGTTCATGCAATAACTGAGCTTCCCGCTGTTAATCAAGTACATGTCACACAAGTAGAATCAGAGGATAATTTGTTTAAAGAGGTCATAACGAAAAAGAAATCGAAAAGCAAAAAAACTAAGACCCACATTGAAAAACCAGATATTACCGAGAGAGATGTGGAACAAATAGAAAAATCGTCCAAACGCATAAGCGAATTGGTACAAGAATTTTGTAAATCACCTGTGAAAGAGACAGATTCGAGGGATATTCAATATGATGTTCAATTAAAGGAATACGATGTTGGAACAAGTTTAATAACTATGGATTGGAATACCCTTATGGAAGAGGAAGAAGGATTTCCTGAATCGACCGCCGAACCTATTATTAAACCTGATTCTGAAGAATCTTATGTTGATCCAGCACAAATAGCTACTGAGGTAACAATACTCGATTTAATACATGAAGAAAATAAACGCAGCCTTCAAAAAGAAATATATGTTCCTCCTGCAAATTCTGAATGCAATATTATGGAAAGTTCCAGTAAATTAGTAACTGAAAGAAGACATGATTCAAACTTATCTGTCACATCAGCTGAGAACAACAACAACGATAAATTCTTTTCTAATGAAAGTAACGATGGTATAGGAGTTGTAGAAGAAATCACAACTGTAGAACCAGAAAACGCAGAAGTAGAAACTAGGACCATATATCTCATTACTCATGAAGAAAAGAAACTACCTCCTATTAGAACTGTGAAAATCTTCCGAAGTAAAAGTAATTCTTTAGAAGAAACTACTTCGACAGAAAACATAAATATTAAAACAGAAACTTTTTCAGATAATGTAATTACTGAACAAGAGTCATCTGATTATCGCGAAGATCCATTGAACGTAAATGTAGACGATAAGTCAGTTACGGAGGAAAGAGTTACACAAACGTTTATTTCTGAAGTCTCCGGTGCAAATCTTTTATCCGATACAGATACTACTGTAAATTATATTGAACTTCTAAGAGAAGAATTACCAGTTATAAAAGATGATATTTATGTACAAAAATCAGAACAAAACAGTCAAGATCAAGCAGATTCATTAATACCAAATGAAGGTGTATTTATTTCCAAACAGACAGAAAATGATAAACTACCATACGAGGAACGTCAAAATCCAATAGATGATGTAGAAATGCAACTTGAAACACCCCAGACTACTCTTAGTGGACGTAAAAATGACGAAATAATGGCCGAAGGAATGGAACATCAAGAAGTAGTAGGTCCGACATATACAGGCAATGATAATCAAACGACAATAATAGACATTGCTCAATGTGAAAATCGAGAAGAATATCTTGAGGAGGATATCTTGGAACAAGCTATATTTGGTTCTGTACAAGAACGTAAACGGGCACCTATGATTAAACCAACTTCTATTCCATACAAAGAACTAGAAGAAGAACTAAAAATATATTCTATTAATATGGACCTTCATCAATTAGATTATAACTATTACAAATACATTCTCAATGAACGGCTTAAGTCTACGTCAGAAGAACAACAAAAGTCTGTAAAATTGGAACAAGAAGAGACAACTGATGCTCAAATAAAAGGAATAGACCAAAACCTTAACACTGTCGTTACGGAAAAGACTCCAGGCATTGTTAACATAGGGGATAAACTTCGAGAAGAAAGAGTAACTGGTCTGTCAATAATAGACATCAACGAAATTAAACCTGACCAAAAGTCATTTACAGTTTTAAATCCACCAAACTTTAACTACCATGAACTACATGATGCTGAAAACATTCTTGCTACTATAATAAGTGCAACTTCAAATGTGGAAATATCAGATACAACTGAACAAGATAACAATGTGGTTAAACCTCAACTAATCATTTGTAATAAGACAACAGATGTAATCAATGAAGATGAAAAACATAAAAGTTCATTTGAATCTGACTTACCTATCAATGTCGACGAGGAAATCTTATTGAACCAAACAACAATTGCAATTGAAAGCCCACCCCGATTTATGTATAATGAACTACAAGACGCGGAAAATATGTTTGCCGCAGTTGCATCACAATCCTTGGGGATGATTTCGGTACCCCAAGAGATAACCAAAAAACCAGATCAAGAAAATATTACACTCGTACCTGAGGCGACATCTCGATTAAATACAGTGTGTGATGATTCTCTGGAGATTCATACTGCACCCGGTAATGTTATTACGGACGTCCCTGTAGAGTCTATCCCTACTACTTATTTAGAAATCGTCATTGATACAAGTCCTAATCTGCCTGAAATTGACACTAAAACTTCTGAAGATTCTCTTGGTGATAACGATTTTGATGAGCTATCGAAATGCGCAGCTTTAACTGATGAATTGACTAGTCACAATTCTTTTGAACTAACAGAATCTGAGAAATTTCATTCCTGGTTAGAAACGAATTTAGAAAGCTCTCTCGTTATTTCAGAAGTGAGTGTAAATGATGAGTTGGTAGAATGTAAATTACAAGAAGCTGATGTAGCTTGTACTAACATTGAAGATGTCAAAGCTATTAAAGACCTCGAACTTGTGGTGAACGCAAAACAGATACAACCACAATTAGCTTTTGAACAGCCAAGGCAAAGTTATTATATAATCGCGGATGCTGAGGCTTTATTAGCAACAGTTCTGACGAAATCTATAGAAAATATTGAGGAGCTCTCGTACAATACAGCAATCGAAACGGAAGACAAAACTGAAGAGTGTAAATCTATCAGCGATGATGCAGTCACTGTTGTTTCACGTGATATTTCATCGGTGGAAACAACCGACGTTCATGAACAGAAAGAGTTTATTGATTCGCCTGAATTAAAGAAAACTAAAGAAAAATATCATCAAAACGTGTTCGAAGCACCTCGATTTAATTATCATGAATTGCGCGACGCCGAGAACGTTTTTGCTTCCACACGTTTGTTGCATAGGATTGAGAATGTTAAAGAGAATATTTCCGATGAATATTGTTCAACGTCAAATAATATTCTCTTAAACGAATTACGAAAAGATGAACAAGTTAATTCTAAAAATGTTTTATGTTCGTTTGTAGACAAAATAATGTCCCGCAATTCCGAAACGGATCCTGCATTACTTTCTAAACCAGATTTTATTAAACCCGCAAATATGATTTTTGAACCTTTACGTCACAGTTATTATGAAATACAGGATGCTGAGTTCACACTTGCTAATTATTTGTCTAATAGTAAGTCTCAGAATCGGACACCAGAATTACGCGAAACTGTTGCTAAAGAAACAGATGTTACACAACTTAGGGAAGATGTTATTGATTTAAATTCAATAGTTTCTAATGATACATGTGCGAAGTCAGAATATAAAGATAATTTAATCGAAGGCACCATCCAAATCCCAGCAGTAGAAACAGATTTAAAAGGCGGTCAGAAATTGGAAACACTTGAATTTATTGAAAATGTTCAAAATAATGAAAGATGTGATATAATTAATGAGAATAATCATGCGAGACTTGTTAATCCACCGTACGCCGGCATGCCTTCAGATTCGTCTACTGAAGCAACTGAAAATCTTCTTTATGATATTGTAAAGGACAGTAAAGACCTTAAAGAATCATTTGAAACTCCATCGAAATTCATTACTACCAAAGCAAGCTCTGATAATATAAAAACTGAAAATATTGTTTCGGATGCTACTACTACGGATTCAAATACAGATATTAAATTTACTGAATCTGTTGCTACTAAAACAATAGATTTCATTCACCGTGAAAGAGAATTCGTTTCGTTAGAAGCAGAAACTAAACCCGGAACCAGACAAGACTCTGTGGAAATTGAATTAGATGCTGATTCTTTTACAGTAGATGATTCTGAGATGTCATTTTTGCCTGACGTTTTTCGTGATGTAAAGAATACTGAAATTAAAACAAATTTAGTGGTTGGTGAACAATCCAGTCCTTCAAAAACTGTTGACGATGATATGAAAGATTTTGTTATTGTTGAAAGTGAAACTGATGATACAGAAACATTCGAAAATATTACAATGGCCAAAGACTCTTCGCCGATAACTGAGTGTGAAGAAAAAAAGACTAATTTAAATGAATGTAGCACTTTTGAACTCGTTGAAGATGCTATCAAGTTTATAGAAGAAACTATAGAAGATGTTAAAATACCAGATAATTCTGATTCGTTTGAAATTGAAAATCTGGAATGTGAATCACCTACAGATACACCGAAGACCAATATTGTAATATTTACTGAACCTGGGGCGGATTCTGATGTAAAAGTTAAATCTCCTCTCACTATCGAAGGCACTGATTCTCCGGCGGTGGGACATAGTAATATAATTACAAAATCACCATCGGTTGAAGGCGATTTATCCAAAGAATCATGGGTTGTTTCGGAAAAACCACACGAGCTTGGGTACATATCGGTATCGTTGTCTAAATCTGATTCAAAAACTATAATTTCTGAAATGTTTGACACGCGTGACCCTCCTAGCGACAACACAAGTACGGAACACTCTCTTACAATATCCGATGAATCAAATAACTTACAACAAAATGTTTCGAACTCAACTATAGATCCCGAAAGCGAATTAAATCTAACACGGCCCGAGAAGTCTCCTATACATAGCTTGCATGATCTCCTTCCAGAAATAGATTCCATCCCTGAATTTAAACCTTCTTTCACAAACACTGTATTGTATTCTAATTTATCTGCTGATGCACCTGAGTTCACACCGTCGTACATGTATCAAAGCGTTGAGAGTAACAAGAGTGACACTCAGCTCACTAACATAGATATTAAACAATCTATAGTTAGAATGGAACCTGGGCAACTTTCGCAAGACACTATAATACCTCCAAATGTCTCTAGTGAAATTGTATCTCCGTTGCAATCGACCTATTTAGAGAGTTTACCGACTAAAACAGTGAGTGAAAAATTGTCTAAACATGATGAATCTCTAATTAAGGATTCTAAAACAGTTACTATCAAAGAAACTACTCCAGAGGAACATATGGAGTCAAAATCGAAACGTAAGAAAAAGAAAAAGAGGGAAGATAAAAAAGATGTGCCACATGATCTTGAACTAATTAAAAATATTCAAGATAATGAAACAGTCTCCGTTGTTTCTGAAACAAGTAACATTTGGGTAAAACTGGCGGAAGAAGGCAAATCTTACGCAGAAGTTGTAGCGGAAGGGTTAGATACAACTGATGATATCGAAGAGGACAATATACTTATATCAGAAGAACTGGTTAAACCGTTTGAGAAAGAAATGGGTGATATACTAGTTGAGAAAGTCCAACCACCGACAGTTGAGAAGATGATACTATTTGACGATACCGAACAACATCACTCGTGGGCAAAAGTTGTAGCAAGTAATCGGCTATCTCCAGACAGAGCTCCCAAAATAGAAGAGCTCGTTACAGATCCAATGCATACCCACAACAGACCACCTGTTATTTTAGTAGATGAATCAAACACTGAACGTCATAAACCAGAAATTGAAATAGATGCAGAAGGTTTTATAACAGTTGAAAGAAATCGAAGATCTAGGTCTCGTTCGAGAGATAATCGGTCAGTTTCTGCTTCGAAAATACAGCAAAAAAGCGAAACGCGCGATAAATCCGAAAACAGGTTTGATGCCCTGACCCTGACATTAAAACCAGATTACACTGAATCCATACCAAGTAGCCCCTCAGATGAAGAAACAGAAAAAATGAGAAAAGATAGGAGAAGCCGTGCTTCGAAACCAAAAGAAAAAGAAATGAAACAAAAATTAGGTCAACTAGCTCCAAGTACATCTGATGAAGAAAAGCAACCAATGCAAAAAGATAAAAGAAAACGGTCCTCGAAATCAAAAGAGATAAAAGATTCTTTAAAATCAGTTGAACAAGTTACGGAATCTAAAGTTATCAATGAAAGTGAAGAAAACCAGGGAATAGAAATGACACAATCAAACATTATTGAAAATAAAAAGAAGGGTAAGAAAAAGAAGAAGGATAAAAAACTTGAAGCGCAATTTACCGAAACAACGGATACATGTTCTCCTATTGATATTACATCATCTGAACAAGAGACTTTTGTAAATAAAACCGAAATTAGACCATCAAAATGCGTTGACACTCCTATATCTACCCCCGAATCACTTCAAACTCCTGTTAAAGATAGATTTTATTCTGAAGCTCAGTATTGGAAAATTGATCCTCATGCAATAGATGAGTTCAGCAACTTATCAGAAGTCTTATCTGTAGAAGTAGAGCAGAGATCCGAAAGCGAAATACAGTCAGGCGTTATTGAAGACCATCCGGAATATAGATCTAGGGATACTGAAAATACATGTGTCTTAAAATTAAGTCCTCCTGAATCTTGTCAAAAAATCACTGTAGAAGAATTTCTGAAAGAAGAAATTCTATCACTGGAGTTTCAACCGCAATCCAACGAAGATAAACTAAGTGAAGAACAATCACTAGAAAATAAAATGGCAGACTTACAGCGAGAAATCGAAGAAATGTTATTACCTGAAAATGATAATTCTGTTATCAGCGATGATATACCTGTGGAATTAATTGATACAAATGCATCTATTGACGAACACCATGATGAAGGTTTGGATAGTATTACACCCTCACTTGCTTCTCCTGAGCCTGAAGATATATTCACGGAAATGAAACCAGAACCAAGCGGATATTTTAAAGAGAATGAACAAGTGGATGTTATTAACGATAAACATATCAATGAAATTGCTAGTGAAACTGAATTAAGTAAAATAAAATATGTAAAAGACAGAAGCGATATTCAAACAGAAAAGCTTGAAACTACACAAGAAAAACTTATTCCATCTGAAATTATTGAAACTGTAGTGAAACATATTGAAACACCCGACTCACAACAATCTAACATTGTAGCTCCTACTAACAACGTTTTTAATATTAAAACTGATAAGTTTTCGCCTGAAAAATCCGTTGTAGATGATGCGGAAAAAATATTAATCGAACAAAAATCGAAGATTATCGCGATTGAAACTGCTCCTAGTGTCGACCAACCTAACAATTGCGTTAAAGTTATATGTGAAACAAATGTAGAGATCGGTCTGTCATTAAATAACGATGTCACTATAGAGGAAAATCTTTTAAATGATTCCACGTCCTTTTGGCCTGGAAAGCATTTATACCACGATGCAGAGTGTCAGTATTTCCTTAATTTAGCAAGTAAATCAAAATCTCCGAAAATTACTAACATTGAAATGGCGGTTAAAGATGAAAACGATAAGGACAGGGATCCAAGTGGTGGTTCCGGTCATTCTTCCGATACCGATGATCACGACCCCAAAGGGCCCTGCGATTCACCATTTGACTCTAATTATATTTCGATGGACTTGCCCGGTGGAATTTGCAGCTGGAAAGATCAAAGTTCCTACTTAAGCTTAGACACTCCTACAGATTCTATGACGGGAGTTATAAGCGAGGCTACCCCTCGGTTAGGTACCCATATGTCAGAGGATATACTAACTGCCCCACCCTCCGAACCGACCACCCCACCCAGACCCACACAGGAGCGGCTCGCAGAAGATGGAATCCAGATGATCGCCAAGGTGACTGTGCTACCGTCGTATCGTACAATTTTACAATTTATATTTTATGTTTGGCATGATATTTTCACAAAATTTTTAATTTCACTTATTACAAATCTATATATCGTACGTTGTCGTCTGCCAAAACTGCCGATCGTCTTGTAGTTGCCAATTCTTGGCATGCACGGAGCGCCGCATTAGGTTTTACGCATTTGATTTTAGTTTGCGTAGTGTTTATATAGCGTGTATTTTATATATAAATCTAGTCATGTCTAGTCCGAAATAAAACGAGGCTTACATATTGAATCTGATTTTAATTTTTTTAATATAATAAAGTAAATATTTGTGCAATTCTTGTTTTATTTAAGTTACATTGTTGCTCGTCCATTTTGTTACCCTTATACATATGTGGAATGCCAAATTATTAACGCTACAAGACGAACGACAGCACTGACGCTTTAATTGGAGATTTATTTTTTAGATGCTTTATTTGGGCTTTAAAGTAATGACCGTAGGCAGAATCAGCTGACATATTGTCTGCTTCCGTTTATTTTGCAAAGGTCAGTCACGTTGTATCTGTATATGAATGATTTTGAAGTTCTTTTTATAGTAGATAACCGTTTTTTTTTGTTATGGATGAACACATGAAAATGTATTTGGAAAATATTGAGTGTTCAACTTTATTGGACGGTATTATTTTACATTAGTGAAATGACGTATTTTGATGTACCTGTGATACTAAGATGTGTTTGAGGATGTTTATCCTAGTGTTTCGTATCAAATGTGTAATCACATACGATAGCGGTACTCAACATGTCGCTATAACCTATGTACGGCACACGCAGTCACGCCATTGACTATAACTAAATCAACGCACTAATGTTAAAATCACTTCATGGATTATGTGTAAAAGTTTACCTCTTAAAAATACCCGCTTACAATACAAAATTAAATTTATTATGGACAAGTCAATGTCACTTGGTTTGACACTTTAAATTTTTTTCATACGAAGTTCATTGAACTACAGAAAACAAAATATTCTATTACTCGTGATATTTGTACGGTCAGTTGTTTTTGTTTGTTTTAATAAATATTCAAATGTAATTCTTCAATATTTTTAAATCCTATTTACAATGCAGATATATAAATAAACAGTTATTGTATTATCCGTTACAGTAATTTCGCTTTCATCCCTCGCCGCTACTTACTACGATTGTATGTGATGACATGGATACGAGACACGTCCTTGCTTAGTGTAAAGCCCCAACTTTATCCCCTGTGTTATATTTAACAGAATGACTAGCGCGCATATTCTATCTACACGCATGTCATGCCAACATAATAATAGTGGACGTGTATGAATTTTTTCGTTGTTGTTTTCTGTGTTGCTAACTAACGGCCGAATATGTAACTCCTGTGTACACATCTCAGAGAACTTTTAAAATCGTTTTATTAACTAGGTATCTATTTTTATGGTTGTTTTTGTTAATTCAGACTAATTTTGTCGCTATGTATCCACGCAGTTGCGTATATCTTCGGCCAACTGTCCGTGCATCTGGAATGCTAAATTGGACTATCCCTCGAGTGAGTCAGACGACGTGGAATTCGGAGACAGCGAAATAGATTATTAAAAAGCTAGAGAGGCCTTGAGAATAAAGCTAAGCGTGCGTATTTTTTTGTTGTATAAATAATTGTCGTGAATTCTATATGTAGTTGCAAATAGGTATTCATTATATTTTCTCAAAATGCTCAAATGTGTAAATGATTCCTTTGTTTCTGTGAAGTATTCTAAACATTTTGTAACACAGATGGTTTATTTTTGTCTCTTCATTATGATATACATACTGCATGTGTTTTATATCTTGATCGAGCTATATCGATCAATTGGCCCATGACGATGATGATTGAAATACAAATCATGCAGCTGAACGTAAATCCAACTCGTCATATCAAATACACACTCGAGGCTATTTTCGCATCTCGCAGTTCCACGTCGCTGTGACGCTGCGTAGCGTGTGGCTAATAAAATAATGTGTTCTCAGGATGATTTATCTAACGATATTGAAACACTGCTCGAGGAGATAAGGATAGTTCAGGCGAATCTGACAGATCTGCCGAACGAGAGCCTCGAGGCCATGGAGCAGGGATTGCGGGTGAGTTACATTGTAAATAATCCAAATTTGTTACCGTGTGAATACATGTTTCACAACTAGTTGTATATATATAAATGTACCAGTTTCGTAGAATGATATGCGACCCTTGTTTCAAAATAGTACGAGAATCCCCCGCCTTCCGAAACGTTCGCTATCCAGCCGTCCCGTCCCTATTGTCGCACTCGCTGTACGCGTTCGGCTTCACATGTCGCTTTCATTCTAAACCGTAACGTGACCTGTAACGTTTCAAGATTGTATATTGTCAATAGAATGGATGTACATCGATACTTAGATTAAAATATTATTACAATGGTACACAATAACGTATTGTAATTAAATATTATTTACAATAAATTTTGTGCTGCTGAATATACTCGTACATAGTAAATTTGCTTAAGAATGTCAGATACGTAACAAGTGATGTTCCTTTATGAGTAAAACTCCTAAGTATGTCCTTTCTATTCGTCGATATGTCCTGTGCTAACTACACTTGATGTGATTTGTGTATCTCCCGCAGTTCATATAATTATTCACACTTTCGCGAGTCCATTATCAACAGTTCCAACGTAAACAAAACTAGAATCCGTGTTTGGTCTTACGTCATCACACGAATATATTAATATGTACTTAGATGTATACATGCTCAATGCTGCTGATGCACAGATCGTCGACGGTTATGTATGATATCTTTAAATATACATGCGCCATGGTATGACGGGTAAGTGTTAAAATGTTACAGTAGTCAATATTATGAGACAATGATTTCCTTTTAATTTTTTATAAGTGTCCTAAACATTATTTTAAAATGTTTTAATAAGCGATTCCTAGTAACTTTATAGCTGTGTCCTTTTCTGTAATGATTCATTATCTCTTATTTTTCCATTATCCGCGCGGTACACTTGATTTTTGGTGACATGACCGTGGATGTGTGAATTTTGTTCATTAATGATGTCACCGTACCTACACTCACTTGTTGCGCCATTCAGCCGTTAATAATATACTAGTGTTGTGTTTGGCTTTGGCACCGTTCAGTAGGGCACTAGTTCGCGAAACTGGTAGCGCATAGCGCCGCAATTCGAATTTATTTAACGATTTATCGAACAAGATATCGATTCCGAAGAGGGATTAACGATCGATTTTAAATACACAAACAATCGGTGAGTGAATAATAAAAATAAAACTACTGGTGCATTAGTTCAGCTAATATGTTTCAATGTAGTGAAATGTACATATGTACGAGTATGTATGTGAAGCAATATTAGTTTGGTGTACAAGATCAGTCAGTGCAAAAGATTTTTGTGATTTGATCCAGTTTCTTTTATTGCCCTAGTAGTTCTGCAATTTATATTAAACTGTAAGTCTATGAAGCTAATATTATTTATAATATTATTAAAATTGTTTATATGTCAGCCATTTAAATTTTCCTAACCATCTCATTTAGTTCCAAATGATGTCGTTGTTTTTTATTTTTATTTTTTTTTTTCGTTTGAAACGAAATGTTTGAAGGACTCTAAGAATTATAAATTATTATTTTAAACGATTCGTCATACAATAGGGAGAACAGAAATGTTGAGAACAGAAATTTTGATCTGACACTATTAAGGTTCGCTCAAGTGGACGTTAAATTCATTGTATACGTTAGGAACGTCCGAATAACATAAAGTTACCAGTTATTTATAACAGCACTATACTTGAACCGTATCGATGTTAATAATAATAGCCACTGTAAAGCTTTCCTTTTCCTGTATTAAATATTCTGGTATATAAGGAATGGGATGTATTGTTATTAATGAATATTCATTACATATGAATAACATGTTTTTACCGCCTATTTTTTTGTTTATAAAACTATATTATATTGGATAGGTTTGATTATTACACGATATTATTGGATCATCTATTTTGATCATATGATTTCGCTAAACAGCATTTGCAGCAGCAATGGTAACATGTAAAAATATAAATCACTCATCTGGAATATATGTATAATAATATATGTATATGTTATGATGTCATACCTGACGTTCTTAATTGTGTATGTTATTCCGTGATTCTCAGTAGGTATACATTAGCTTTAGTGCGGTGATATAACTCGAATGAGCAATGTTTGAATAAAGCACGGACGGTCACCGACAATTTTAGCATCTATCCACATTAACGTAACGTCTATTTTTGCTCGTAGATTTTTTTGAATTCTGTTTACTTATTAACGAACACTGTTAACTGAATGTACAGATAATTTTAATGTTTAGCGTGAAATCTTGAGTTTATTATAGTGCCCTTTAAATAAAAGGTTCTGCTATTTTAGGAAATTCTCTCATTCTACAGATTTTCTTTAGTATTCATGTTGATCGACACTTAGGTACTCGTAGAGTCGCACTTTAGTATGCCAATATTGATGCTTTTATTGTTGTGCTATAGGACCGGATCTTCTCAGATTTAAAATGTCTAATATCATTGTATATTATGCTGGTCAAATGCTGGTTTCCAATTTCCACAAATTTTTGAAAACGTTAAAGAGATCCGTAAGGTGTATACATTTCCATAAGACTTTCTTTTTACCGTAACAACCAATAACGTCGTATAGTAATATAAGCACATACCCATATAAACTGAATTTCATGTCGAACCTCGAACTAAGTCCCCGAAGTAGGAGGTTTCGTGTCTGTAACCATGTATCCTTGTCGCATAAAAGATGTCCAGTATTCCAATAATGGTAATAAAAGAGGTTGTTTTTATTATTGTGAACATTAACCGCTGTCAGAAACGTTGTCTCTGTGGGGTTTTTAATTGATGAGTGATAAAATTTCGTTGCTTGTTCTACCCAATATTTTGATTTAATTCCAGGAGGGTATAGAAGTTCTTGACAAGTGCGAAGAGGCGGCTGATCTTCTGGAGCACAAGATTATGGAACACCGTCAGGAAGTAGAAGTGCAGAGTCTCCTGAAAGAGGTGGTGGTCATTAAAGGCCGGATATCAAAGCTTCTCGCCCAGGCGCGGCAGGGCTTGATCACCATCCAGGTAAGAAAGGTAACAAGCTTTTTTTTATTATTTGAACCTAATTATTTGTTCCAAAATCACTATTTGTTTATTTATTTTTCAGCTGCTTGCTATATATTTTTCTAATATCGTAAAACTTATAAGTTTTCATCTAATTTTAGGATGCTAAAAAAGAACTAGCAAGTCAAAGCAAGGAACTCGAAGAACAAAAGAAAAAAATTGGTAAACTTGATCAATGGTTGGATATAATTAATGGTGATATAAAAGAATCAATGAAGCAATCGGACATCCTAACTGAAGAAGACATCATCAGATATATAGAAATTTATGAGCGATACATTAGAGAATACGAAGAGTATGAAATTATATTGAAATCTATTACTGTGATAAGTCGTGATGAATCTAGTCAATCAATGTTGGAAAAATTAGAAGCAACGAGAAGAACTTTAGAAGAAACAAGGAATCTAGTCATTGTAGAAATAGAGAGGTTAAGGAGTATATTGATTCAGTTAAGAACAGTACCTGAAGTAGTTGATGATGACATATCACAAACTGACCGCACTATTGACTCTACGTCGATGCCTGAGGAAGTAGTAACTCCACGAGGAAACGAGTATGAAAAGAAAAAAATAAAAGTCCAAGATGCCGTTGTCAAAACTATTCCAACAGAACATGAACCGAGAGTAGTTGAGACTGCAGTAACAGACACTAAAGCGCCGGATGAAAAATACACTATCACAATAGAAACTCAAACTGGTAAAAGTTTAATGTCTGAACCACCGTCCGTAGCTGACAAGTCCGTAATATGTCAACCTGATACGATACCTACACATGATGTTTCCGTAACCTGTGCTCCTCCTCAGGAAATTGAAGTACAAACCAGTGAACCTATATCTGATGATAAAGAACTGTTAGAAAACATTCAAATAAAACAAACTATATCAGATGGACATGAAACAATTGAATTTGCAAGTCGACCGATTATTAGAGCCCAGAAAATAAATGAAAAATCACTTTTGGTTGATGCAAAATACCAAGATGATAATATGCATAAAGACTCCGAACTAAATATTACACACAGCTTACCACAGTCGTTTGAAACTGTTATGTTCGAACCAGACGAAACGACTACTGAAGTAGTTGTCGATGCTGATGGTACAAAAAGAATTATTGTAAAGAAAATTAGAAAAACTTTAATCACTAGACAACAAATGGTTCATTCACAAGAACAAAGCTCGCAAATACTGTCACGGGATATGCCTCCAGAGCAATCATTCTCCCGAATTACATTAAGTAAGGACAAGGGTTCAACGTCAACCGATCTGGGAGAGGGCTTTATACGCAACGTGCAATATCAGAGTTACGGAAGCCAAATAGTTTCAGGTCTTCCAGGAAGCGAAGTCACTATTCAAGAATTTACTTCAAAGCCTGATATGGTTATAACAATGAGTAAAGATATGAAACCAGACGAAATCCTCCAGTTAGCAAAAGGCGAAACACAACCACAAATTCAGACATCATCGTCAAGTGTTACGGCTGTTGTGCAGCAAGTAACCAAAAGAATAGTTAAGACTAGGCGTAGAATAATACGGCGAGTGGTTATCATCGATGGAAAAGAACATGTTACAGAAGAAGTCGTAGACGAGCCAGATAATGTGGAAGTTTTTGAAGAACAAATACCGCGGGTGTCCATCAATATTAAAGAAAGTGGTGTCCAATTTGAAGAAGTCCATGACGATGACGACAAAGGAGAAAAACCATCTGGCAAAGATTTTGGTGATGAAAAAACATTAAAACAAAGTAAGGAGGACAAACCATCTAATGGATCAATTGATACAACAAACAATGTGTCTAAAGACATTAAATCAAGCTTCATGGCTGAAATCCCAGCAACGGATGTGATAACAGACAAAGACATTCAAAACTTAGTACAGGATTTCATTCACAGAGAAGGTGCAAATGCTCCACAAGTAGTACTAAAAGAATTTACGCCAGAACATATTAGTACAGTCTCGGAAACTATTGAAGAAATGCCAATACAACCACAGGACATTGAGGTTGATTCGAGTTATCAAGTACAAGAGCCTAACGAAGGCCAAATTACATATGTAGGCGGAGGTATTTCAACAATCGAATCATCGACGACAAAACTTGGCACTGTTATTCAAACGGTTTCAAGAAAAATTACTAGAACCAGAAAGCGTATCATAAAACATATAAAGATTGTTGATGGCAAGGAGCATGTGACAGAAGAAATTATTGAAGAACCCGATGACGTTGAAATTATAGAAGAAAAACCTAATGTTTCACATACTCTTCAACAACAAGAAGTGAAAAGAAAACGTTTAAAAATTATACGTCATGTACAAATAATTGATGGAAAGGAGAATGTGACGGAACAGGTAATAGAAGAACCAGACGATGATGTAGAAATTGCCTGTGAAGATGAAACGTTATCAAGAAGTGACCAAAAATACGGGTCAGTAATATCTATTACGAAGCATGCATACAGTACTGAAGCAGCACCTTCAGTTGTTACGAATATTAAAGTTCAGGATTCAGGACACGTAATGGCCGATAATGATAATAAAGAAACTGGACAAACATTAAAAATCAAGAGTACAAATGAAGAACTTGTAGCTGAAGAAAATCAAATTGGCCCTGCGTCTAGTGAAGCTGATAAAGGTGAAGTTTCACCATTAACAGTTGAGGCTGTATTTGCGCCTGCTAAATTATCTGAACCTGTGGTGAAAATTAAAACACCAAATGAAGACAAATTGATTTCTGTTGAATTGCCAAAAGATGAAGAGAAACTTCAAGCAGATAATGTTCTTGACGTAACAAAGACTTTAAGTGAAACCAAAATAGCTCATTCCAACGTTTCAGAGATTGCACTAGGTGTACCGAAAGTGTCCGAATCTCTTGAAAAAGTTGATTCCGAAAAATTGGTTGACACTCCTCACCAAAAATATGAGGTTTATAGTTCAGACGAAATATCTGGAATTACGAAAGAGGAAGTACCAATAACTCAACCTACTGATTTGAAACCAACGTCAAGAGAAGCTACAGTGATTCTAGAACATAATATAAACACAGATTTTCTTTCACCCATTGAAGATATCTCAATTGTTGACTTGACTAAGAGTTTGATTGGTAGTGAAGTAGATCATTCGACTATTTTAAAATTGCCCGTTAAGAATAGGAAAATAGCAGAACAAGGTTTACTTGTAGATTCTGATGTTCAAGAAGCTTCATCCTCCGATAAGGATATAAAGGTTATAATACCAATAGAAGATCCTATAACGAAGGAACTATCTAAATCATCAGAAATTGTCAATAGTAAAGCTATAGAGCAATTACCCGATATAAAAAAGAAATTGGTTCCTGAACAACAAATATTTGAGGAAGTATCATCTTTTAAGGAGGAACCGATTACAACATCCACATCTAGAATTGCTGTCCCCGTAACAGAGATTAAAAAAGACAGAACAGTTGAAGATACAATTAACTTAATTGCATGCGAAAGCGCTTCTCACGGTATTCCACACCTTAAACCAAGTACCGAAAATAAAACAGATAAAGCTGAAATATTGCAAAGTAAGTTAGAATTGAAAGAACAGACTTTCATTGATAAAACTGATAAAGTTCGGCCTGTAACGCCAGAAGATGATTCTGCATTAAAAGGATTGTTGTCGAAATCTTCAGAAAACGTTAGTAGTAACGTTGACTTCAATCCCATGAATAAGTCTCCTGATTTAAAACTGTCAGTTGCTGATGAGAGTTTGGCTCCTGAACAAGAAATTATCGAGGAAATATTACCTTACAGTAATGAACCAATTACAACATCCAAAGCTATGACTATAGTTCCTGTCAGTGACACTGAAAGAGACAAGATTATTGAAGATACAATCAGCTTACTTGCAAGTGAGAGCGATACTTATAAAACTTCACATATTAAACCGGACATAGATAAAGAGTATGACAATGCTGTGATTTTGGAAAGCAAGTTGAAATTAAAAGAACCGATCCTTGTTGAAAAATCTTATGTAGTACTCGAGGCCAATACTCTCGAAAAATCTGAGTTAAAACCTAATTGCGAATTAATCAAAGAAGTGCAAGAACCTTCAGCTGATATAGTTGTAAAACAAGAGCCTGTAGTATTTACAAAAGTTGTTGATACTTTAAAATTGGATGAAGCTAATGTCGAGTCTCCAGAAAAAGATACATATATTTTAGAAAATATTACAGATAAGTTTATCGAAATTGAGAAAGAAGTTGCTCCCTTAGCACCCATAGACGAAAGGGCACCTATAACTGAAACAGCAAAGCCGACATCTGAAATTGTATCTAATGAACCTGCGTACGTGGTTGAAGACCCTGAAGATAAAGTAATAATTATAACTGAAGACCTACCAGCAACTGAAATATCTCCATCTAACCTTACATCAAGTCTTACACAAAAAACGACAAAAATTGTTACGAGAATAAAAAGACGAATAATTAAACATATACAAATTATTGACGGCAAAGAACATATAAGTGAAGAGGTAATCGAAGAACCGGAGGAGGTACAAGTCCTCGAAAGTGAACCCATAACACACGTTATTCAAGAGCAAGGAGTAAAAACAAAACACATAAAAATAGTACGGCAAGTTCAGATATTAGATGGAAAAGAACATGTATCCGAACAAATTATCGAAGAACCAGGTGAGGAATATCTTGCTGATTCGACTATTACAGCGGACATTGATCTTCGTATCTCACAACCAGTAATAACAAATGTCACTGATAGTACAAAACACGAAAGTGTTATTGACATGACTAAAATGATGTTAGAACGAGAAAGTACATATGCAGAACAGATGCCGTCTCATTCGAAAATATCCGCATCAGTCAACATCCCAGGTGAAAAGGTCCTTATGAAGTCATCTGTAAAAGAAGTGAAACCTGTATCTCCAGAATTACCTAC
>DWDV01000322.1:0-17892 GCA_018245615.1 Mimoniades ocyalus | reverse complement strand
GAAATAGGTGTGGCGGTGGTGCCGCCGGAGTCGAACCACAGAGGGTTCTACCAAAGTTGTTATAGTTTTGACTTAAATGTTACTATGACGTCATTGATTTATTTATGTTTTCAAAGTAAAAACTATGCACTCAGACCACGCACACAATCCATTTACAAATTAGACTGATGTTGTATTTAAAATTTGTAATTTGCAACAACTATAAATGTATTTGCTATTCTAACAGATACATTTATTTATTTGTTTACAGGGCTCAAAGTTTGGGTCTAAAAGAATCTCTAAGTAGCATAGTACATTTCTCTGCCAGTGTTCTTTCAATTTTTCGAGTCGTGAAAAGCCTTTTCACATATATTACTCAGACTTTCTATTGCTAATCATTATGCTAAATTTTTAAACGTCTATCGATACATAAGTTTTACCTGATTTGTTTGTTTTTTAATAACTTACTACAATTTTTTGATAACACTACAAAGTACACAAATGGTTCTGCGAATCGCTAGTATGAAAGCCGTAGCGTGTAAGAAAGGATATTTTATAGTTGTGTCCATTGAACGTAACACCAAAGGTTAAGGTTTTTGACACAATTAATACCGCTCGTATATTTCATTATGTCATCTGATCTGATTTGTGCGCAACTGTGTCATAACATAAATTATCGTAATGAGATTGGGTGATAAGAATTTTAATTAAGTTTCAACTGCTTTTATTACATTACTAATGTTCTAGACCGTTTATAACATTGTACCACGGTCGTGTATTAAGTATGGTTAAAGTCATAATAATTAAAAAAAAGACGAAGTATAATTTTTTATAAACCGTACCTACAATTTTATTTTTATTTCTATACGGTCATTGAATGTTGAAAAATACAGATATAATATTGATTGCCAAGGTGTGTTGACAAATTCTTTGCTATTAACCGCCTTTCTAGTTTTATTGTGTTTTAACTGTTTCTTTAGTTTTTATTATTAACCGAAAGCGAGGTTACTAGTGCGCACATTACTCCTAATGTCATTAACTCATTAGTCAGTAATCAAACCAAGACGATGGTAAGAATGCGATAGGAGCAACCCACCCCGTGGCAATGTCATGAATATCACAACTTATATAGGGGTGCATGAAAGGAGCCTTCTCTAGCGGCGACTATATTTGATTAATAATAATAGTAATATTATCTTGGGACATCATCACACACGGCCATGTGATCCTAAATTAAGCGTCAAGAGAGTTTGTGGTATGGTAACCAAACGGCTGATAAACTATATCGTATATACATATAAATATATACTTATATAGATTTTTTACGACCAGACACAGAACGAATACATGTGCTCTTCACACAAATATTTATTCTGGGTGGGAATCGAACCCACGACCCCCGGCCCTACAGTCGAGTTCACTAACCTCTGCATTAACGGGCCAGTTAAGTACGAACATTGCGACTTTGACCACGGTGGCGGAACACTCACGATCAGCAATCGACTAGACGACGAAGAAGACTTATATATACACAAACTGACAGAGCGTTCAAATATTCATGACGACAATTTACCAATTTACCTATTTTACAGTCAAAAGACAACTTGTGTGTCGTAAATACATATATGACTTTCTTCAGAAACAAACAGACAAACGGTATGCGGTAAAGAGTTACCGCATGGAGATGCGAGAATACGCATTACGGTATATGATTACGTTAGACCACTGGAATAATCAAGTTTGTGACCGCAACCGCATTTGACAGACGTGCTTAAATATAATCAACCCACCACAGTACCGTTGGGTTGTGTTAAGGGATTGCAATGGAAATATTAAAAAAACAAACGAAAACCGCCATCAAAGCTTGTACGCTTCACTGTTGAGACGAGTCTTCAGTCAGTATGAAAAGAGTTTAGACTGTTGTTTACTACGCTAACCAAGTGTGGGTTGGCAGAGCGCAAACGCCGTAGAAAACGTTTTACGAAAATAAGATGGGTCGTTTTCTTAAGATTCCTTCACCGTTTTAGCGAATATTAATCTTAAATGTGAACATGACTTTGGGCAGTAATTTATGAGACTATTTTACTCTGCTCACTGAAGTGGAACTTGTCTCTTAGTATCTGTCTATTAAATGATGTATTCTTCAGTAACAGTATCTCGTTACATGACCAGCTGAACCAAATTCATACAAAAATTAGAAATGCAGCGTTAGCGGTAATATAATACGTACACTTTGTCCCTAGGATTACTACATATTCCATGATGGGACGTAAAACGTAAATGGTAAAACGTGTAAATATACCTCACCCATCTGCCTACCTCTTTAGAGAGATACGGCGTGATGTTACGATACAGGCACACTTACAAACGCAATAGCCATCGTGCTCTTAAATAAACTGGTTTTTTCACAATAAACTTCGGATACTTAGCAGGTGAAGCGAGGCACTATACAAACAAACATTTGGAATTAAGGCTTAACGGTATTCACAACATAAAGTAATTAAGATATTCATTCACGCTCAAATTTATTTTAACTATTGGTTTAAGAAATATGTACTCAGGCCAACACATAAATAAGTACCTTGTTGGAACGCGGGCGTCAAGTCGAGCGAACAAACTTTAATCCCTTATCTCATTATTTTAACCTATTGGTGGCAAGGTGGATTATAAGAAGGTTTTTGAAGCTGTTTTTTTATAGGCCTGTAGATATGTATCCTGGTTTTATAGGGTGAGGGAGAACGGTATTTGTGTCGTGTTTAAAGCTAGGGTCAGATACATGCCCCGTCGCTTGAATTTGCATTGATCGTGTTATAATTTGTAATTTGATACTCGCCGACTGCGTTCGTAACACACAGGTAAGGAAGACGCTTGACGGGAATGAGAGTATGTGAGAAAGAGCATGCTCCGATGTTTCCGACACGTAGAGATAATGGTTGATGGAAGAATGATAAAAGAGATATATTATGCGAATGTCGACGTAGTTGCCGATAGAGACTAAGGCCCACCTATTTTGACCAAATAGGTCAAGTTCTGACTGATAGGAGAGTCATTAAAACCGGCGTACATGTATGAAGAGAGTGATGAATGTAGAAGAAGCGCGGCAGGTATCTAAGGGTAGAGATATTTGGCATTCCGTTCTCTCTGCTTATCCTATAATAAACCTGGTCTGATGGTATAATAACAATAACATAATAATACTCTGTCAATAGTGTACTTCGGCTCTTCCGGGCGTTCGATCGATCTATAAGTTACGATTGCTTTTTAACCAGACAAGTTGGTATAGCCTGTATATGTACTCGTAACTTCGGTAGAATTTGGAATGAGGCCTATTCTATTTATGTGGATGGAAAATCTGCAGACAAAAATCTAATGTTTTAAAAATATCTTTCGCGAAATCTTTTAAGTTTCCATTTCAAATAAACGTGGAATTTCATCTATTTTAACATTACATACGCATAAATTACGAGTAGGACACACAATTAGTTGATTTTGATTTTTCCCATCAAATTCTTTGCTATTATATTTTCAATAAAACGAAAAATTTTACGGTTTACGTTATCGTTTATGTAGGGCTACATTTGTTAAAGAGTCGTGATTAGCGAATGTTATAATTTCACTTTATACCATTTTGTGGAGAAGGGTCTTGTTTCGTACGAATTTACAACCCCGTAACTAATTTTATTACATGCGATAAGTAGTTATACGATCTTTCAGTATAGAGATAGTATAGAGACAGTTGCCAGTGCCTTTTGTCTACCTTGAAAGGGACTTGGCGTGATGATATAGGTAATCATGTTTATTGAAACCTCTGAAATTTCTGTACATCAGAATATAAGCTGAAAGTTTGTTGCCATGACTCATATTAATATCACATGTTGTATTATGCTCTTATTATTTAAAATGACAGTTTATCGTTCATTTAAAAGGGTTCCACAATTTGTCCAGAGTTTACCGCAATTAATGGCAAATATTGTTGTAATGTGACGACAATAATTGTACATTATATTAACGTTGTAGATGCAATAGTTGCTTGTCTGCCTTTTAAATTGTGTCTTTTACGTTATCACACGAAAAATGCAGAAACGTTTTCATTGAAATTTGACATCAAACCCGAGAACACAAACACTAGTAATTCGTTTGAAATCCATAAAAAACATATCAGGTATAACAATTGGTCAACCGTAAATATTGTTATAATACATTATTAATTACGCTTCGACCTGGATGCCAAGCGCGACGAATTGAAGTCCTGTCCCCCTGCGAATATTACTTATAACTACTATAAAGGTGTGCTTACTACATGACCGTAGTGAGCGAAGATCTTCTCGAAGCAGATTTCATAAGAGAGCACATCCACCAAATTGGTCTCGCCATGAACGAAATCGGTCGGACAATTGCTACTTATTACATTATTTAGTTGTTATGACTTTAGTTATAGTAATCATTGATAAAGTGTGTCAGAAGTGTTTTAGTTTCAAAATGATTTAAAGCTGACAATCTATGTACGCTTAGATTTATCGACCATTCTTAATAACCTTCCAGTTGATTGTAGTCGTTATGATTACAGTTATAACGGACCAATAAACTTATGATTATACAGCAATGTTGATGTGTGCTGCATTGTAACAATTTGTACACCAGCATGTTAATTTATAAACGTTACATCACGCCTGTAGTCCCCTAAGAGGTAGGCAGAGGAATGTAGTAAACTCCGAAGTTTCACCAGATACGTTTACGTCCCACTACAAAATAAGGGGTTAAGGCTTTTTCCATACATCGGGCACAAATAGAAAAATTCAGTAGTACCCGACGTTGGATTTGAATCCAGGACTTTTTGATTGGCATTTGCGCTGCTAACCACTCCACCAACTAGGCAGTCATTGTCAGGTAAATAAATTAAAAAATGTAGCGATAGAAAAAATAGATAAAACAACAAAACGTTTTGATTCGATGTTGTGACATATTTAAAAACATATAGGTATACATACCTGTCATAATTGACACTTGACCTGGAATAATTATAATTTGTGGAAAACATAGATAACTATCAATTGCATTTTAGCGATAAGAATGTTTAAAGAATATGTCTAAGGTAAAAAAGACACTTGATTTTTACTACAAAAGCAATATAAATAACACCATCATCTTCCTAATCGAATGACGTATGGTATCGGATAAAAAATGTTATACCGCGCTGTACGATATGCATGCGTCATTGCTTGCGTATCCGTTTGACTGCCGAACTGTCAACGCGTGACGCACCGACGCGTCGCGTCGCGCTGGCGGCAACGAGCTACGTTCGATTTTGTCCTGTTTACGCGTTAAAAATTAACATAACGCTGGTCACTAACGCTTTTAGAAAAGGCTGTACATTTAATTCGCTACCTAATGTTAGACACTGCATTGGAATATTTAACACTGAAAAAAAAAAGAAAAAAAAGTAACTTCACGCCTGTAATCCCCGAAGAGGTAGGCAGAGGAATGTAGAATAGGTGGTGAGCCTATTGGCATTAACACTGAAATAAGTTAATTTGTGTTGTTATTATAAAAATAACAATACTTTTGTCAGAGCTTTGTTTATATAAAATAAATTATGATTTTGTGTAACGTGTTCATGTGCGTGTGTGTGTAATGGTATAAATACACGTATATGCATTAATTGGATTTATAAAATAATACCAGTACGAATTTTCATTACTTACGTTTTTGACGAGTGTTTTATATAGTGTGACGATATAGAATCTGCGATCAATGTACCTTTGAGGCATTGGATGGGAAACAACTTGGACAGGGTCATCAGCACTTTAATAACGGGCTTTCGAATAAAATGCTTTCACTAATATTTAAGTGTTTACGGAAGTACGTAACATGAGAAGGTTTGAAGTTATTGGTTATACGTGGATTGTGTCAAGTGGAAATAGTTAACCAGATCGTCTGTTAGAAGCTTTTAAACGGTATTAAATTTAATGAAAAATTATATTCGATCGTACATTTTCCTTCTAAAGCACAGAAGCTTTATTGCAACTTTGTCATTAACGGACAGTTATACGAACATATATTGTTGCTAAATATTTTATAATATTACTAGTTATGGCCCGCAGTTTCTCCTGCGTGGAATTTGGTCTGTCAGATAAAGTTTTGTAGCTAAACATTTTAAATAAATCCTACTATACTACTAATAAGGTAGTTATGCGAAATTAATTACCTAGTAGGTAGACTCATAGGGGCTCAATGGCGCTCCATTCGGGTCAATATTCCCTGATAACTTTTGAACTATTCGTCCAAATTACTTAGTGTAATAGACAAAGTTTATCTATATTAAATACTAAAAGCAACAAATATATTAATATAGTTTGCCAACTTGCAACCCTATAACGAATCTGTGGATAAAATTAAAAATACTAAATTACTATTAGAGGGGATTGCTGGTAGAAGAGTGAAAATTTAAGATTATAAGTATTTTTTTATGTTAAATTAAAAAAAGTTTATACCAAAAAAAAAAAATAAGAAAATTACTTAATAGTGCAGCCCTTATCACTTAACGGCTTCCCTATTAAGCTAATTAAAAAAGCCTACGACCTACTCGCAGACCTACCAAATATACACAAAATATTTCGTAAAAATCGATCAAGCCGTTTCGGGGGAATTTGACCACTAATATAGATCGATACATCATCATATCATGTATTATATACATGCGATATATCTACATGACCTATGACCACAAAGTACTTACATGTGATTATGTTTTAATATCGAAAATATATGTTCAAACTTCGCTACCCAACCCTAAACACTTACCTGAGCTGCTTCAAAAACGTACCTTTAAAGGACTCGTACTGACCTACACCAAGCAACCTAATTGTCGCGTCGCGAACTCGACGTCGCGCTGGCGTCGACCGAAAAAGGAGACAACGATACAGCTTACATTTAAAATCCAATTGTATTTCCTAGATATTAGGTCCATTTTAGTGAATCGTCGTGTGATTCCTCATTCGAAAACAGCTCCTATGACCTCAGGCAATGAATAAGTGCAAGATATTTATCTTTAGCGTATTTATTATTGCAATAATATTTTGAACTTTTAACACTCGCAGCGTAAACGTGATATGTCGGGTCAGCTGGACGTATTTAGTGTTAAAGCGTCAGGTGAGCTTACGCCGCTTGTAATTTACTTAAATTTAGTGCGTGCATTTAAAGGTTTTGTGTAAGTTGATATGTTCAGATAATATACGCATTGAGTAATGTTTTTACTTAAACGTGGTTATTGAAAAAAACACGATTGGTTCAGTATTAGCAGTCATTTTGCATTTTATTGTACAAGTAACGTAACGCAATATCACGGTATGTATATCTCGTGGATGTAGACCGAGAAGTGTAGTACCTACTAGCATTTTTCACCAGTCTTGTTGTACGACGCTGGGAATATGGTTGAGCTTAATGTTACGCACTGGCCACTGGATAAACAACTTACCACTGGGTAATTCAAATTTAGAAAACAGCAAAAGCAAAAGCAATATACAGCTAAATGTGTCGGGAAAAGTATTGACTTTTCCCGACACATTTAGCTGTATATTGCTCAGTAGCGCTTGTAACCTCAAGACCAACAAGGAGGTCAGCGAGAGACAGAGTATTGTTTTAAGAAGACGATAATCATTATAAATGTAAATATTTCATGAGAATTTCAACCTATAGATCCGTACAAAAGATATGTTTTTAAAATTAGCGTTTGTTATGTCGATCTTTTTAATGTTCAGCCAGATATTTATTTTTTATTTTATAAGTTTCTTTTTAAAATGCCCAGAAAAAAAGGGCGGATACTGGCTGATGACAGAATCAAGTCTTGTAAGCGGCGTGCGTGTGTATGTGAAGAAAATATTGTCCTGTTCAGTATTATGAATATTAAATTTATAAATTCATAGCGGTGCGGCCAGTTTAAAGAAGTTTACTTAGGTATTTAACCGAAATTACCCGACACAAGTAGCATTGTAATAACGGGAAATGAAAGCATAAAATATTTTTTCTTTAGTAGTGACAATTCAGTCATAATTAACTTTGTATTAAGCGATTTTGTTATTTGATTAAATTGATTATTGAGTTCGGTTTAACTTTCTAACAATCAATCTTAATCGCAATAAAAGGACTTAATTAAGTATTTATTGCATATTGTCGACGATTCTTTCACGAGCAGCCATAAATATTGTCCGGAAAGTGTTTCATCGGAATCGTTAACGCCTTTCATAAACTGGCCGGCGGTGTGCCTTTTGTGTGCCTGTGTTTGAATTACATATATGAGTTATAAGTATGATATTGATGAATATGATAGGTATTTATCACCTTTCCTTTGGTCATGGTTAAATAACTAATTGATGTCAGCCAGTTTGTCTGAATACAAAAGAAAAAAAAATTGATAACGTATCATCATGCCTATAATCTCCGAAGTAGTAAGCAGAGGCATTCGTCTGCCTACCTACTATAGATACTACACTTAGTATACTCGCACGTTTCACCAGTTACGTTATGCGTCTCACCATAGACTAGGGGGTAAGGTTGTAAAAATTTTAGTTTCTTAAATCTTTAACAATTATACATTTAATGAAGATATGGTAGTGATTGTTTTTAAAATAATAACCAATTGCCTAATAAGTAAATCTATCCGTATCGCGCGCACAATGGCATACCTTTATAATTTCGTTTATATGGATTACAAGACAAGGAATGCCTATTTATCACGAATTAAACTCTAAGAAATGTTTATACTTCTATGAATCTCAATGTATACCTACTTTAGTTTTTGAGATAACTGAGAAATGTGTAGGTATATTGTCCGTGGGTGATTTTACACTTTAACATTTTGTTCATTACGTTATCGAAGTGGCAGTACAGACGCTAGATTATGTGTAGGTATAGATAATGTTTGTAGTTTAATACAAAATTTGGCATAAATACTTCCGCGTCGTGATTATTTCAATTTTTACACGCAATTCGTCTTTTACTGCTTCTACAGCAAACAATATATTTTAAATACAAGACAAAATCATTAATCAGAATAATTCACGTATGTTTTTTCTACATAGCCCGACTAGTTTCGCGTACAGCGGAAATGCTTCTCCACCAGCTGCGGCCGACCGCAATCGGCGAGAGCTCATGAAGCACCTCGCGTTACAAATAATATACGAGTATGTATTGAGTTACGATATTGTCTACGTGGTCGTAGTTTCTATTAAATAATTGTGAGTACGTTAGAAGAGCGCAGTAGATATGTAGGATTGAGATATTTTGTACTCCGGGTTCTCTGTCTATCCCGTGAGGGACCTGGCGCGAACATATGTATGAAGTACGTTAGATTAGCGGTTTAACAGTGACATGTGTACAAAAAATATCAGAGCAAAACTAAGAGTCGTTCCCAACTTCCCGATTTTTCAAACTGCCTATTGAACGAAATCCAAAGCTATTTCGTTCACATTTGTTCGTTCTAAATACGTCAATTGTTCTAAATCGGAGCGGGATCGAATTGGATCAATAACACGGAACAGCGTGTCAACGCACTGACGCTGCGGGTGCGTTGCGGCGAGGCCGGCCGGCGTTGCGGTGAACATTTAAATTTTTTTATTTGTCTATTTATTTAACATCTTTGTATACAGTGAAAAAAATAGGAAGAAACATGTACAAACATAATATTATGAATAACAAGAATATTATGTACAATGGCGCTGTTTATCCTTATAGAGATCTCTTCTAGACATGCGTACAATGGAAAGTGAATAATCTCAGACAATTAAATTTTGTGTAGGTATACTTACTTATAATTATAAATAATAAAATTTGAACAATTGTAATACACAAGTAAAATTGTACATACAAATATACATACACACATTTATTAACGTACATTTTAACTTTATTGATATTAAAAATAACAATAATCTAATAGCTGGTATATATGTAGTTCCTAGATCTCCTATAGTTTAGGCCCCCGGGTGTAAAGATGTTGGGGCTGCTAGCGGCAAGGTTAGGGGCTGCCGGTGTTTACTTATACCTTAGAGAGTCACGGCAGTGTCTGGCCGCAGCTGAGGTCACTTTGGAAAGTGACAGATCCAAGAATAATTGAGCAAGTTGCACACGTGCAGGTATAACTGTCCGAATATACAGCGATCACAGGTGCGGTCAAGCGATCATTTTACGGATTACTGGATGCGTTGAATATTTCTAACGCACCGATTTACACTCCAACGAGAGTAAATCTTTAGTCCCAAAATATAACTTTGGATAACAACAGACAATACTTGTCGGATGCCTTTAGAGATCTTTGAAACATTAGACGAGTTCCACACTAATTTCTATGACCCAACAGTAATGCAATATACCAAAATAACAAGAAGCTTCAAAATTCTAAGAAAATCACAGTTTTAACGGCTTTTCGTAACTATCGTAAACTAGTCATAGTTTCCTTCGACATTATTTAATTGCCACTTTTTAATAGAAGCGTGATTTCCACATCCGTCTAGTTCCACAAAAAAAAAACCGCGTCTCCAACACACGGTCGTGCGATGGTGATAAGATACAGCGTTTTGTAAATATCACGTAATGAATTACATATTCACAGCTCTCAAGGTAGTCATGTTTGTATTGTATTAGAATAAAACATTGAACTCGCCGCGCAGCAGTGTCCGTTAGATTCATTTTGTAACAATCTATTACAAACCAACATTAATGTTCGAAACGAATTTGTGTGAACTGTATTGTTTATGGAATAATGAGGCTATTCATTTTGCAATAGCCCACGTGAGTGGTATTATGATGGTGTACACCGTCATCGAATGTGAATTGCCGTTCCACCTAAACACAGCACATGCGCGTGCAAACAGGCTGTAATGGTGTATGCCTTCATGCATGTGGTACCTCCCCACCACAAACGACACATGCGCATGTAAACAATATGCGAACTATACACGACCATATGCACTGCTGCCCTTATGATACAATTGACTATTTTTGTTTGAATCTTAATGAATATCGTCCTGCTATCGTCGCGTGCGACTCTGAATACTTTCCAAAGAATGTATTTATACCATATTCGAAAAATTTGGGGGACAATTCAATAAAGTAAATTAAGTAGCCCGTATAATTTCCCAGACCAGAAGATATTATGTAATTGAAAACAAAACAAAAAACGGGTCAGCCGTCTTGATGTGAAATTGTAGAGATAGAAATAGACAGAAAGTTATTATAACAATTAAAATATTATTAATTATAATAAATATAAATATTAATGTGTGTACATTTTCATTTCTTTGTCTTTTATGGTCCACTTGTTCTCTCAAGCGTGTGAAATCTAACAAAACTGCACTTGGCCAGTGTGGCAAGCTATTGCTTTTAGCTTTCTCATTCTGAAAAGAGGCCCGTATCTAAAAAAGGTACGATAAAAATGTTGACGATTAGGGTTGATGGGCACGGTTGATGATGATGGTTAATGGTGATGGTTGATGATGTGGGTTGATGCTGAGAGTTGTTGATAATGATGGTTGATGCTGAGAGTTGTTGATAATGCTGGTTGATCATAGTGATGTTAGTTACGAATTTAAACCGCATCGCAAATGTTCTTCAGTCGAACTTTTACGTACACGAAGGCTACTTAATGCTCTCTCGACATCCGATAATTTTATATCTAATAGTGTGATATTTATTACCCAGATTTCATTTAATGCTATAGTTTTGTGCTAGTGACCTTGACTGCTGAAACAGAGTTTGTGAATTCTATCCCCACTTAGAACAAATATTTGCATGAAGAGCACTAATCTTCGTTTTGTGTCTCAGTGCAACATTATCTGTATGTGTATTAAGAAATGTATCTTTGTCTAATTTATCAGATGTCTGGTGACATTAGTACAAATTTCAAATAAGTAATAATAATTTTACATCGCTTAGTTGTTTCCTTAATAGTTTTAGTTTACTGACAAAGTCATCTGCACTAACTTTAATTTTCAAGACTCACCTATCTTGATCAAATAGGCCAAATACTGGTTGATGGGGATGTCGAAGGTCTCCGAAACCGGCGTGCATGTGTGAAGAGGGTGATGAATGTAAAAAAAGAACGGCAGTTCTGTAAGGATAGTGATATTTGGCACCCGGTGCTCCCTGCTTACCCTGTAAAGGACCTAGCGTGAAGATATGTATGTTTTATTTATTTCAACGATTATTATCATCAAAAAATAACATTATATCTAGTTATAAATCACTTGGTAAGACCACGTGACATCATTCGATGATGAGAACAAAGCAGTACTCGTAATAATAATAGGACTAGCACATTACGAGTATCTACAATCTCCGATCCCATACAAGCCTTTGGCCCTATGGAAGATGTTACCTGCCCCCGTGTATTTACTAAAAATACATCGGTTACACGGTGAATAAACACGGTCAAACACGACCGATTTAAAACGTCTTCAGTTTCTAAAGACACTTGGGGTGTTCAAGTCGAATCGACGTGGTCGGGTTGCCTGCGCCGGCGCATGGTCGGATGATTTCCTCTGTCTGTCAGTCAGTTGCTCATGAGCATCGATCGACGCGCCCGTGTATCAGCGTGTCGCGTAGATCATTGATCGTAGAATTATATTAATTTTGTGATACAAGTGATCCATTTACGTTAAGTGTCCCCTCATAGTGTTCAGTTGATCGCGCACAGTGGATTAGTAAATACTGGCTCTCTGATTATTAGTTCGGTACGTCTTATCCAAATCAGTAGCCATCGCACAGCATTTGAATATTATCAAAACGAAGCGATAGTGGTTCGGTTCACATAGGTAAGGTTACGCGTTTTTCTATGTATTTGTGTTTGGAAATACTCTAGTCGATACCAAGTATTAAAACGCCAGGGTAGCCGTATGTAGAGTTATGTGGCAGAAGTGTACTAATAAATTTACCATTGGCAACCATTTAGTATCATTCGTGATTCTATTAACAGATGTTTATGATCTATAAATATTATTCACGTAACAATTTGAGACCACACTATGCTAAATATTCATCATTATTATTCATTTATCTTTTAACGTATTGTTAATGACATTATTATATAACCACGCCTTACGGGGGTAGACAGACATAGATTTAGGGATGGTCTTCTGCGTTCATCGCTCTGTAACTGTTTATATAATTTATAAATTGTTTACATAATTTCAATAGATATTGGCTTTAATTTTTTCGTAACAAACGTATCAGTGACCCAGATAACCGCGGAATGCCCTGATAAACGAGGCAGAAGAAACATTTTATGCCATATCCATTATCTATTGCAACTAATAGGGAAGGCGCTTTCAAATATCTAATCTTACTTACTGATAATAAATTATATTTAATACATAATAACAGTATAATGTAAGTCTTAAAACAATATTGTACAGATTATATTAAGAGAATACGAACGAATAGCTTATGTTTTGTACGTATTAACACTGATTAAGTTTACCCTTAACAGGTGTCTAGTTGTGAGCTAACTTACCAGAAGTTAACGCAATACTTCGTATGTTCTAAGATGAAGGATGTTTTCAGAAGGGGCTATACGAGTAATACAATCTGTTGAATCATGATCGTCATCATTGTCAATATTTTCCTGTCTCAGTCCACTGTTGGACATGTGTAGGTTTTCCCCTAGTAAGGGTCATCGGAGCTTGCACACTATTATTGAATTTCACAGTTCCTATTTCTTTAAATTTATATATAATATATATTTTTTGTATATCGACATTTAACTTAAGGCCAAATAAATATATTCCGATGCGGTTTCACTCGGGATAAAAATGTACTCGTATGATATACGTTAATTACAAAATTCTCAATTTAATTCAGTTAATTAAGTTAAGTTAATTTTAATTTAGTTAATTCAAATTTAAATATTCTCAAGGCGTGGCATTTTATGGCTATTATTAATTTAAGTAACATAAATATATAACAATTCGAAACTCACGAAAACATTACCCGTTCACCTTAACGAGCGAACGCATTACTGATAACGATAAGGAGAAATCTCGGGAACTTTACATTTTCTGTTTCGTGTTAAAAATCGCTTAAAAGTGGTTTTAAACTCTACATAACAAAATTACGAAATGTTACCATCTTTTGTTTATTATGAAACAATATGGTATAAATTTTCTTTTTATCTGTCCGGACCGTAGGCCCCGTGTTGCGAATATGCCTACTTAACCGTAGTTTAATAGTTACTTGGGACAAAACATTTGTTCGATGTGTACAAGTTTTGGTTTCTGAGAAAACAATGGCAGGCCGTAGTGTGCCGTAGTGTGCCGTGTTAGCCAAGTGCGTATTAGCAGACTTCACTCAACTTGAAGAACAATCTGGAAAACTCTAAGGCGTTCACGATTTCCTCACGTACTGCCTATATGTACATTCATAAATGTTTTATTCGCTGCCTTACAGGATAATTAAAAGGAACTATGTTTGCCTATCACGATTTAGATTTCTAAAAGATCTTCATAGGTTTGGTATACTTTTAAGGAATACGAAAATATTTATTTCTCTACTGCTCCTCAAATCTTCATTGTTTTTTTATTGAACCATAAACATTCCATAAAATGAAAACATAAGTTGTTATTTCACATAAACAATGTTCTTTGCGTTATTATAAACTAAATAATGCCATTTCTATAGGTATACCAAATGTTTGATTTACATGTAATGTTTAATTAACGATAAAGGTTAATGTATTGTGATGTTTAGTCTCATGTTAGATTTATATAATTGTATAAAAATGTTAAACGTATAAACAAATTCGTTTTAGAACACTTTGCGGATGTCTGACTGTTTACCTGGTTGTTAAATCTACAACTGCATTACGTACATATAGGAGTATGTATGTATATATGCGTCTTTAGACCGTGTCTTGAAGTGCTATAATAGTTAATAATCCTTTATACGTAACTTGTAACGTCAAAAGTTTATATTACATAAAATTACATTAAAATGGAAAAAGAATAAAATAACGGAAATATTTTTTTAGTCGTTTATAAGTCTCTCGTCACTACACTACTGCTGAATAAAGCACTTTTAAATTTCTTTTTTAAAGGATGACAAGCTATAATTGTAGCAGGTACTTACTAATCTAACATATGCCATCCTGCTCTAATTACCATTCCACCCTCGCCCTCGTACAAGTTCAAGAAGATGTAAATAAATAGTATTCAAATAATTCTTCTATCGTGATTGCAACAACAATTTAAAATCTGATGCCGAGATACCGGACATTTGAATTTCGTGTAGACTTATGTGCATTTTTGCCCTTTTTTATATTAGTCTTGTAATTATATTGTATGTATTACCAAAAAGAGACCTTCAGTAAATCTTTGAAGAACTTCATTTTGTTCTATGTAGAGTTACTAAGTAGAGAAATTACTTTGCAGTAATAAATTCCGAGTTTATTGCTCGTTGAACTGCCATCTTCGCTGTTATCTGCCCTATTCTAGTGTCTCAAGTATGTCCGCTTCCTGTGCGTACTCGCACTCTACCCCACGAGTTATGTCATAATATTCTTACTTAATAATAAACGACGATTTCAAACATGCTGTATGTATTCTGTAATGTTTGTTTTCATTTTTCATATTTGAGCTCTACATTACTTTTATATTGTATGTACTGAAAAGTATGTTCATTTTAAAATAAATATGAATTTTGAGGACCTAATATTTGTGTGTATCTATAAATTCTGCAATCCCCTGCAGTTAGAATTCGATGTATAATTTTATATTACAGAAATTTACCATAAAAATGAATTAATATTTTTAATACAACTTAACTGCCTACTTTAAATTACTATTATTTACGAAACGCAAAGTTCGTGCTCTTAAAGCCGGTCTCCAAAACGTTATGATGAATCACCACTATTGATTTATACCATGTTATGGTTAGCAGCGGTATGTTGTCTCTACAAATATTTGCTTAGCCCGAGATATGGATGGCGGTCGGTTGCATGCTCTATCGTAAGGTCACGATCGGAACATAGAATTTATTCTATCTATTCTAAATATTTATAAAGGTAGGGTATGTTTGTAACATGTTTCTGTACCTGTTTTTCTCGAGGAAATTGATACGATAGCTATGCATATATTGATAATTTTGTATTTGTCTAAGTCTATAGTCGTTTGTGCAGTATTTTAAAGTAAAAAATAATTCCGCAATACCAGTAATTCATAGTGTTATTAAAATTTTTGCCGTCGGGCAGGCTGGGCTTATCACATCCTTGATTTCGTAATGGCGGTGATTAGTGTCCGGGAAAAAAATATGTCGTAATAAAAATCATAACCAAATTGAACTTTAGTTTTTTTTAATAACGTCAACGGATTCATACACCATCTTTTATCCAAACTTTACATATTCGTATGAATGTGTATTTCATGTCACGAAGAAATGTACTTTCTATTGGAATTGTAGACATCGGACTTATATGAGTTATTTTAAAGTAAAAAACTTATCAAACTTACATACGTAACAGCACGCCTGTAATCCCCGAGGAGGTAGGCAGAGGAGTGTAGTATACTCCTACATTTCAACAGTTACGTTTACGTCCCACTATGGGATAGGTGGTGAGTCTATTGCCATACACCGGGCACACCCAGACTCCGAGCCACTACTAGAAGATCTATAAATAATAAGTTAGAAAACTTCAACAGTACTCAACCCGGGATGTCAATCGAGAGCCTCTGGATCGGCAGTCGCGTTTGCATCCAACGCGACCACGGAGCAGTCACACCTATTAAATTAATTACGTAGTAAACTTATACTAAGCATCACATCACTTACCAATCGCACTCTTATTACCTTTTAACTGTCTTACACAACATAACTCATTTTCCCCATGACGCAATATTAATTCTATTATTATAATGTGTCAAATCTATTATTATAATGTGTCGTTTGTATGTTTTTTTATAATACATCGTAACGAAAACTTACATTAGCTCACGTACAGCGAAGTAACGTGATTTTATTTGTGAGTTTGTGCTGAATTATTGCGTTTTGTAATTATTGCTTATAAGCACGGTGGTGTTGTGTCATATTCTTTTTTTATAATACAGCAACGTAATAATAACGGAACATGAGTTTTCATGAATGTAGAAATAACGGAAAATGTTCTAGGTATTATATATTTGTGCTATTCATGTCTTTAATTCCTCTGAATTTTTAATGGTTTTTCTACTAACAATTTACATACAAATACAATGCCAAAAAGGTTGTTTAAGTATGTCAATATGTTCAGTCTACGTATCTCTACCACATTTCTCTTTCCGAAATCGTAAAGATTAATGCGTCAGTGACGAACGTCATCTCATAGGTGTTTCTTTTATCGAATTTGAACAGTTTCCGGCACTCGAGTTCGCCGGATGGGAACGATCAATTTTAAATCCTCAGTTCCGATTCCACCAGAAAAAAATACACGAAGATGTTACTCTGTTTTATGGTTCCCACAGGACTCGTTTAGTTTTTAGTTAGTTTAGAACTATTTCGATCTTAACTTTGACGTCCTTTTTTGGAAAATTTACATCCGATTAACGAATTAGACATATTTAGACGGAAATGATTAGGAGTTTATTGTTAATAATTTATTTTCATTTTCTATTATTTATGTACATAGGTAAGATATATTTGGCATTGGATGATCTCAACCCATAGGTACGTAAGGAACCTGGAATGATGGTATTATTAATAATAATGTAATAATAACTGCTTCGTTGGTACTTTTGGCTGCAAGCGCGATTGCCGATCGAGAGATCCTGGGTTCAAATCCCGGCTCAAGCACTATTGGATCTTTCTTAATTAGATTTTTTACTAGTAGCTCGGAGTCTGGATAAGTGCCCGGTGTATGGCAATAGGCTCATTACCTATTCCATAGTGGGACGTAAA
>DWDV01000321.1:0-17911 GCA_018245615.1 Mimoniades ocyalus | reverse complement strand
AATCCCCGATGAGGTAGGCAGAGGAATGTAGAACACTCCCACGTTTCACCAGTTACGTTTACGTCCCACTATGGAATAAGCGGTGAGCCTATTACCATATACCAGGCACATATCCAGACTCCGACCCACTACTAGAAAATCTAATTTAGAAAAGTTGATTATAAATAATTTAGTGTGATTTCGATGCAGTTTTTTCAGGACAAGAAAAAAGAACATTAATGAACATTTTATTCAATAATCACAGATCACGTCATATAGAACAAGACGATGTTGTGGATTTTCAAAATCATTTTCGATATCCAAAAAAATGTACATTATTCCCTTGTATTGTTTTGATTTTTTTTCTACAATGCTTGAAAGCCCTGTTAGTTAGCCCTGTTAGTATTATTCTAAGATATTAATTAGTTACGTATATGAATATAAAAAATTAAATATACTTATTGTTCCATTTATTCCATGAAGTCCTTATTTATATAGTTTAACCCGCTTTTATTCTATGTGCTATTTAATAATACTTCGTAATTTAATTTTAATATTAGAGTACTTAGATCGAATGCTTAGCGGTTACTGACAGTGAATTTTCAGTTGCAGGAACGGTGACGCCCGTGGAGCCGCCGCCGACGCTCGGTCTGCCCTTTCCGTTTCCCTGCTTTCCGGGACAATTTCGCTACTGCCTCAGCAAGCGCGGCAAGCCGGCCATCGAGGTTGGCGCGCATCGGTTCTGTTTCAACGGGCGCGCGGCTAGCGGCAAGGTGTGGTGGCGCTGCTCGAGGAACCCCCGCTGCCGGGCTGCCGTCCACACCTTCGGCCTCCGCGTCGTCCAGATGAACAGTGCGCACACTTGTGGTGTCCGCGCCACACCTCTGCGGCCCATGTTTTAAAGCGCTCTCTTAATGTAACAGCTAAGACTAATTAAGTACGTCAATTTGTCACCAACTCTACCGCCGGCGAAATTTGATGGTACGGCACAATTGGGAACTTGTTACTATGTTACTATTTTTCTGGTTTCGGATCTCTCTATAGTCGTTGGAAGTGTCGTCGTTACGCTGGTTCGAGCAATGGGCTCTTGTTTCATGTGGAATGTTAATGTATGCTCTTGTGCCTTTCGGCCGGCGGTACTCTATATATATATATATATATATATATATATATACGCTTTTAACGATTTTGATGATATGTGTTGAAAAGAGCGAACCCTGTTTATCTATTTTACGAATATACGAATTCTCCAAAGAGATTATTATACCGCGGCATATACGTAGGTAAATATTTATATCCTCTACGGATACTATATACTAGGTCTGTGTAATGAATATGAATATTTTATTAGCTTAGTAGCATGATGACCGTTTGCGAACGACAAATTGAGACTTTGTATTGGGCAAGAGTACACTTCCAACGCAACTGGTAGTTCTAATGCATTTACATTTACGGTAGTAACGGCATCGAACATGTAACATGTGATACGAAGATTAAATGTATTATGATTTCAAGAGAATCTATTAGTAAACCGTAATAGCTACGCTTGGGCATAGACCGTGAATAGAGAATACAAATAAATTGAAGTATTGGCAATATGTTTCTTTCACTTCATATGTGTGGGAGTGGTTCGCATAATACAATCGATCGGTCGATCATGATTTAATTTGTTGCATTTATATATAATACGCGCGATGTTATATGTCGTACGCGAAGTGAATCAGTATACGATATTTGTGAGACACTAAGGCATCTCTTGCCTAGCGCCGGATTTTGCCGTCTCGCAGTTAATTATCCGCGCGCACGGTCCTAGATATAGTTCGTGTACAAAGTGATAGTTTTCTTATGATATCCTAAGTATTTTTATATATTACTTTTACATATTTTTTTACGATTTTATCCTCGATTGTATATAGTATGGTTGTTGAAAAGGAGTTAACTCCGGTTGGTCGGTTTCGGTTGGGATTACAGCAATGGTTATGTTGAGTCGGACTGGTCGTGTGGAATGTTTTAATCGAGTCATGTCATGTATACGATGTTAGGAAAGTAATGTGTAACAACATGTTAAAGTAGGCAACTGCATTTATTATAAAATTTAATTATTATAATACTCAATGTATACGTTGTAGATGTAAGATTTTATTTTCTTTAGTGAGATCATTATTTTATGTGAGTGTTAGTTTTATACAATTTTTTTTTATATTCGCTTTGAGTAAGTACTTAAATATTGTGTTTTATTAGAGATCTGCTTTACTGTCCGCACGCGGGCTGTACTTACACAAAGATTATAATATATATTGGACACGACAATGTTAACCCTCGCCGCGCTGTCCGCGGGACGATTTTTTCATACCAGTTTATATTTACCATGTCAGATGTATACGAATGTATTTTTAAGTTAATCCTTTGAAGTATTATTCTTGAAGTATTATTTTTTTTTTGTGTATTGTGATAAGACATTTTATTATATTTTAGTGGGAAAGAATATTAATGGATAAAGGTTAAAGGTAGCCGGCGACAGTCGCTCGGAGAATGTATACGCTGTGTAGTGAGTACTGGTAGTGAGACGAAGTTCTCTCGTGTATAAGTACAAAGATTGATTATATTGCGCTGATGTCATATTGGATTTTTATTTGTCTTTCATCCCTTTACTCAAGTATTCTATTTTAGCAGCGCATTTCTATAGTAACCAGAAGACTGCTGGTTACACAAGGGATTTTATATCAAAATATAAGACGTATGTTGATATAATTCCCTGAATGTGGCGCATATAATTATGATTTGAACGATGCAGTTATTATTATTTATTCATATTTTCATTACTGATTTATATTTTTAAATTACTTTATTTTATTAATGCTTATATTTTTTTATACTTGAAATAAAACATGAAACATGAATGAAGAGTATACGTGTTCCCAAATTTGATACTGCGCGCGGTATCTGGTATTGAAGTGAAAGCAGCGAAGCGCGGTGAACAGGTGTTGTTGGGTAGACGACGAAAATAATATTTATCTCATTCAAATTATGTATGCGTCTGCATTATTAATTTAATTGAGGACACACTAATAAATAGTTAACATTTGTGTTCATCTTATCATCTGCCGTAAGATACATCGGTTAGATGATAATTATTATAATATTACGTAATCAAATATGAATACGCTCAAAATACTAGAGCGTTGATTATACACGAGTCAGTAAGCATTTTTGTAAATCCACGTATTTCGTTGTTTCGTCACAGCCATCTAGAACTGAGCGTGCGTCTGTCGTGTAGCCGTCTAGAGTTTCATTTGTGATATCGCAGAGCGTAGTGACTTACAATGCTGATTTAGAAGATATTATATTTTCTTAATTCCAGTCTGATGTTAATTGTACGTATGAATACTATTTTCTTTCTGGTATATTATATTACTCGACTAGAGGGGTAGCTCTAGTACTGTACGTAGACCGTAGAAAGAGTCACGGGTACTGTCATATAGTATAACGCTGGATAATGTTGCGTTGTTGCAGGCTGGTTTTACATCCGGTCGGCGCGCGGCGGCCTGCACTTGGTGGCCGACGGTCATATATTCTACGAAGATGGCGGCTCCCACCCTCGCCGGGTGACGTGGAGGTGCGCGCGATCCTACCAGAAGGCGGAGCGCTGTCAGGTCGCATTGTGCTTAAGGGATGGACGATTAGTATATTTTCGTGGATGCCACAATCATCCAGCCACTTATAATCCGGCCAAGCATGAGTCGAGGCGGTTCGAAGTGGATCCAATGGGGAAGTATAAGATTGTGGAGAGCTGCGCACCTCGTACGATCCGCGCGGTGCCTGCCGTGCCCACGCCCGCCCCTCCCCACGCCGCCCTGCTCCTCTAGGCTTGGCGCGACCTTCTCGTGCGCGGTCTCCTGGACTCCAGGACCTAACCGCGCACTTGGAGTGTCGCTAATGCAACATGTTCTCATGTGAGGGTTCGTGGACAATGATTTCATATTCGATGTTAAATACAATTTAGTTTCGCTTCGTTCGTTGACAGTATTTATAATTATATATTTTATGTTATTAGATTAAGTGAACTCCAAAATTGTTCCTTTCTAAAGACTACGATTAGCCGGTGTGGTTTTATTTTATAATGCCAAAGTTGTTATACTACTATAGTTTTGTGTACCTGTTTTCTTATTATTGATTCAAAATTTACATAATAGTCGACAGTAGAATATGTGTCTGTTGCGAGCGTGTTTACGCCGTTCTGAATTATGAATTCGGTTTTGGTAAACAGGTGATATCTGTTGAAAACGTTTTACGATCGCCTTGTACCAAATGCCTTAGCGGCTTATTGTTAGGTTACGAAATTGCTATATTATACGATCACTGTGTATATAATATTATGTGTATGTATTAATGTGCAATATTCTCTTACCAAAAAAAAATTAATGTGTTTAGACGTACGTTTACAAAAATGTATAGCTTTAATGATAGCGTAGCCGTCTTGTTGAAGCTTTTTTTTACAAAATTCTATTTATTGATTGCGGCGTAGATTGCGGCAAGACTGATAGGCGATGTTATGGACGGTCCATATATTTATCATTTGTATGAAGCCGTAGACTTAGTATAGACTAGAGGAACTGTATACCAGCTTGTAAACAGACATTATGAGCGATAGTTTTTATAATAGAGACATATACGAATATATTGCGTAGTTGTTAGGTACTTGCAGTGTATTGACGGAGTGGGTGGTGGTACTTGTAACATTGTTACTCGACGTGTAGGGTCGTTCGGTAGCTATTCGATTGGTAGTCGAAATATTTCTATATGGTAATTATTACATTATACCTATTGTATTGTTGATGTACTGTATATAACATACGCTAACTTTTATTTATATCTCAATTTGTTTGTACTGATTCGTACACGCCAAATATGAACATATAAGCGTTTGTTAACCAAAGTATTTAATGTCTGATGATGAATGATCTTTTTATTTTCCTTTGATACACGATCTATACATTTGTAATGTTTATATCCATCTACGAATATTAGGGCAATATTTTTTGTTAATGTTCATAAACTGTATAACGGACATTTTATTTTATTTTTATCCTCCTTCCTCGAACATTCTTTTCACATTTTTTAGTTTAAATTTGTCGTATAATATGAAACTTTGACGTCATGAAAATTTGTTCATCTCGATAAGGAAGTTGTTCCGTGTGGGGTCAGCACGGATTTATTCGTACGATTGGTTTTTAGTAATGTGTGTAAGTAATTTAATTTACCTTGGTTGTGATCGTTGTAATAGTTTCGTCGGGCGACGGATTGCTGGGCGGCGGGGATCCTCTGTTGAAGATGGGAGGCCACTGGTATCGGTTGGACGGAGTGTACAGGAGGAAGCGGCGTTGGACGTGTGGTCGCGGCTGCGGCGCGAGGATCCACACGACAGGCAAGCGCGTCGTGTTCTCCGAGCTGAGGCATTGCTGCCGTACTCACAATAACACTATTTAATATCACTCGAAATTGCCTCGTATAGGCTTGCAAACAAATGTATTCTTAAGTTTTTAATGTTTTAAGTATTATGTTTTATTGAATTTTGGGTATGTGTTGGCCAACGGGTACAATATAATTCGTGATGCCAATTTCAGTTTTAATCATCCTGCCTGTATCTACACGATAAGTAAAAGTAAATTTTCCTTCAATTTTATAAGGCTATACAATTTATGATGCCATAATTTTATGAACTTAGATAAGAGAACCTTTTTAGACGTTAACATTAAAATTTGTCATTGGAATGTAACGCCTTAGCTATTCTTAGCCGTTCTGTTTTAATTTCAAATAAATGTTTTTATAATTGATGTTAATATTTTAACTAAAACTATGATCTTTTTATTATTTCTCGCGCCTTAATTTACGTATATTATAACTGTGAGTGGTAAATCAAATGAACTTGATGCGGTCTTCAACACGTTATACCTCCCGAGCGTTGATAATAATGTTTGTAATATTAACACATCTTCAAAATGTACGCACCGTGAACTGGATTTTAAACGCTTTTCCCAGACCAGATCAAAGTACAGTTGGTGCGCAGCCGGGCTAATTAAACCCGCTTAGTCGCATTCACAAAGCCCACGTGTCGTAGCGCAGGTACATGTTTATTACTCAAACTTTATTTAAGAATCTTCTAGATGTGTGTATCTGTTAAACTCTTTGCGTTCTCATTTCAAACGAGAAAGAATACTTTTTTCCTTTGACTATTTTAATATATTGTATGGCACAAAATCGCAAAATTGTTTCCGTCTCCTCATGCACTTTTGGTTTTTATAATTCGGCTGGTTTTTAAGGGCTAATAAGAAATTGGATCACAGCCATTTACTTATTTGTAATAGAATGATCAGTTCGCAACTAATTGCGGTTGGCATGTTGCAGTGCAAGTGATATATAACGAGAAGGGCTACCCGAAGCTGGCGTTGGACGGCTACTTCTACAGGCCTCACAATGCGTATAGAAACCAGCCTAAAGTGTTGTGGTATTGCGCGGCGAGGAACAAGTTTCAGTGTTCAGCGACGTTGAGAACTTACCATCGGGAGGTGGTGGCCGTGAACGGGTGCCACAACCACGCTCGCTGACCCACGCGGGCACGCGGGCGCGAGCAGGCCCGCCGCGCGTCACTTCACCCAAGTTACACTTAAACGAAATATTCCGACTGTACGGCGAACGACTGAGGACCAACAACCAGCCGGAATGATAATGTACAATTTACAGCTGATTCTTTTTTATATGTTATACATTGATGTGATTTTATTTGTAAGAATATTTTAATAAACCTGGCGCTCATATAGTCTCTGTCAACAACTCTGTCGGTTCTGATGTACGTTTCGAAAGAATCGTCTGATTTTTATCTTATACCCTACTGCCCGGATTATGCAATTCATGTGTTATTAAAGTTCTCTTTAAGTAAATGGTATATTGTGATTAAATCAACTTCATACAAATTTGAAGCCAAAGTTTTAAAATATATACATGTATACCATTCCTATATTAATATAACGTTGTCACTAATTAATTTGAATATTCTTAGAGATGTGTTAAAGTTAAACGTTATTATTATGTTACTGCAAATTTGGACTATGCTTGGGTGACGATGTCACCAAGTATGCATTTAAAATTGTCTAGAAGACATTTGGATTGAATTTGTGATCGGATTTGTGATTATTGAGTTACCGTGAAATATTCCATAAAAGTTTTTACGTATGACTGGATGATTAACGTTAGCTCCAGGATAAGGTGGACTAAGAGCAACCTAAAATCATATATTATTTTGTAAACATTTTACACGTAATGTTTTTTAACATTCTACATGCCATAGGTATCTCTATACGAGCCAGTTCCTATTTTAACAGATTTGTTTTACAATCGCAAATACAATTAGTATATTTATTGGTTCAATTCATCATGATATTTTATGTTTATATATAAATATTTAATTGCACAAAAAACAATTGCATATTACAAAGAAAAGTGTTTATGATGTTAGTTTCGTAGAATACAAAAATACGCATTGTTAATATAAACTATATTTATGACATTACTGTATTTTATTTTAATAACTAATTGTGTGTTATTAAAAAAAAAATAACAAAAAAATAACACGGTTGCGGTTTGCCAGTAGAACTTAGTGATCGAGTAGCGCGACTAATAAAATAATTGATATGTAAAGATATTAGTAGCGGTAGCTTGCAATGTGGTCGCAATTTGACTGTAATCCGATGGGTTCAGAAACGGCGGCGGCTGTGTACGTGCCGTCGCGGACGGGGAAGTCGCTGCTGCTGCACGACGGCTACACATTCTACCTGAAGAACCTCCAAGCGCACGGCCGCAAGCAGTGGTACTGCTCCTCGCGCGACATGGCCGGCTGTCGCGTTGACGTCATCACGGCCCCCGCCAGGGCCGGCGGCGGCGACATCCTGTACCTGGTCCGCGGCAGGCACATCCACGGTCCCCCCGGCTACTACTTCACGCCGGACGGCAAGTACGTCAGACGTAAGGACACGTATCACAGATACAGGTAGCAACACTCAATCAATTGAATATGTACTTTTGATGACTGGTTTTTTTTTGTGAATAATTTTTTGTGACTGTTTTTTTAAACTTTATTTTTACAGTCATTACAACTCAGAGTTTTTTTTTACACTGCGTAATGTTTTTATGGAATTATCGTAACTTACTCAATGTTGTATAATGCATTTATTTTTCTAGTATTAATTTTTTTTTCTATTTTTTATCACGTCTATCATAACAGTGTATTTTTAGACTCTGTCAAAGTTCCTATATAAAGGGAAACATCAGCAACTTTATCATAGTTTTAACTTTTATATGTGAAGAATTACCTGTATAATTTACTTAAACATTAGTTGAAGTAAAATTTTGAAATACTTCAATTATGTATATGTATAGTCAGTTACATTTTTGTACGTTTTGTATTCGCTTCATCAACGGAATGGATTATTTGTTATTGTTAAATATTAATACGTATACAAATTGTGTTTTATGTTTTATGGCCTTATCTTTTTAATTTTTTAACGTTACAAAAGTGTTATAGCTGGCACGGGTTTAAAGGTGACCCTCGAACACGGATTCCCTCTTAGTTAAGACTTCAGAATTAGCCAAGCATCTTTGATCGGTCTTTTTCGGTAGTGTTCAATCTATAGATTTCCGGTTGAGTTTATTCTTCAGATCAAATGGAGCGCAAAGGCTCTAGATAGCACCACATAACTCAAGCTGTACTGAGTTTTTTTAGGAGCGATATGAAGGTTGCTTCTAGCCCTTAGCAATCAATCTCCTCCGCATCGATTAAACATATGGCTCAAATACATTTATTTATGGGTTCGTGTAGTACGTTCTAACAAAATATATTTATGCAATTTGAAGATTATAAAAGTGGAAATAATATCATTGTTTTTGTAACGCTGGAGTTAGAATTTTTATTTCGTATGCAAAATCTGTAGTTTTCCATGTTACGCATTGAATAGCGTGATAATAGCACTAGCGAATATAATTATGACGATTTTGCAATAAAAATACAAGTTTTTTATTATGTTAGTAAATTCCCGTGTTTAGGTTGGCTACATGACTGAGTGCTTTTAATTATCCCGGTATTTAATGCAATCGAGTATATGACCAGTGTTTTTTCGTTATTTTTCAGTTTTTATTTTCAGGTTGTTTTCCGTCAAATTCAGAATTAACAATTAGGTATATTTTATTATAATTATAGAAACTTTCAATGAATACCAAGACTTAAAACTTGATGTTTAAAAGTTGAGATTTAAAAATGATACTCATAATGCAATCAGTGTGGTCGAATTTATATTGAACCTGAGCTAAGCTCGTTTAGACTCTACTTTTTGAAATTGTACTGTACAATAGACTGTACAGCCCTTAATACATTATTCTGGAATAAAATTGACATTCGAAATTGAATCTTATGGGACCCATCTAGAATTTTAAGTATCTTGTGTGCTTAATGTCGTTAATTTCTCTTATCGTCCTAGAATATTTTTTCATATTAATTTGATTTAGTTGTAATTGTTAACCACGTCTTCTGGTAACGTCTCAAAAGTTTATTAAAGGTTTTCAACGATATCGTGTGTTTCTATAAAAAAAACTACTGACGCACAAACATTTGCCGTTGTTAAATAAAGTATAACACAATATGTATTTTTATAAGAAAAAAATGAGAGGCATTACTATTGTATTAAAATGGAAGGATATAATTAGTGTAATGAATGTCGTTGTCATTCCTTGATTTCATCCTCAAAATATCATAAAATCCTCTCGTACGAAAAACGAGTAATTTAACGGAACTTCCCCAAACAGTTAGCAACGCGTTAGGGTTCGGGCTCGCGCTAGTTCCGATACAACGTTGCAATGTAATATCACTTGAATACGGAAGCTCGTGAATTGCGCAGTTGTGATGGATCGATACACGGCACGGAGTTATGAAAGAAGGAAGTTCGGCAGGGCATGGGGCGCAGGGCGCTGTCTCCGGGCTACAGCCTAGTTACGCCCTGTATGCCCTAATTTTGATGTACGGCCCTTTCCCGTCTATGTGTGCGTTGAGGAAAATCGCACTGCGCTACCCCCCCACGCCATTGATCAACCGCGCCATTTTATGTTTTCCGGGTATCAAATTGATGCGTATTTGATGTATGTTTCAGTTTTGTGTTGTGGAGGCGACACGTGTATGTTTTTTTGGTTTGATGTCTGTAAATGTAATTGTTATAAGAATAATATTAATATTATTGTTCTAGTGTAAAGACTGTTTGAATGTTTGTTACTGTATTTGAAGATAATAAAAGCTGTATTTTTAATGAGATGACATAATATAATTAAACAAAATAAGTCTCAACTTACTGATTGAAATTACGTATAGCTCTAGGATACATTGCATGTTCTTAATTACAGATTCTAGCCAACGTGACGCGAGAGTTCCTCTCCAATTAGCTGATAGTATTATTTACTCAGCGTTATTCCGTATTTGTATAGCTCCGCCATACATAATCACGTTTATATCGTTACCTCGATTATTACGTAAACCAAACGAGGAAATGGTAAGCTTATGGTGGGGGCGGGAAATCGATTCATCTATGTTATTTAGGGTAAGAGTTGTACGCCTCCCCAGTGTAGGCATGGGATCCTAAAATAGGTCGCAGCGTAGTAGTATGAAGGGCGGGTGGGTCGCAGGTCGCGAGCACGCGGAGGCGCGCGGCGCACGAGGCTAGGCATGCGCGCCGCGCGCGCCCTGCCACGGCGGCTGATGGGGCACCAATCGATAACACCCAGCATCCCACAGCGCTCTCACTCTCACATTGCTATTTCTCAAAATACAACATTCCGTTGCATTAAGGTCGCCTTTGCGCTACATCTTACGAATCTTTAATGGCCGCCATAAAAAGAAACTTTTATAGAAATCGCTGCTTTGTAATACGCATCTCTGGGCGGTCGTCCCATAGACCGCTGGAGCCCTAAAGATCAATATCGTTACACGTGTTAGATAATATGATAAGTGTGGGCACGCGGACGCCTGTCATGGCAGTCTCAGCAGAGTCTTTGAATGTTTGTTCTTTGGGTAAATCTGTTTTGTTCTGATTGACTTTACTTATTCAAACAAATGTATCATCACAATGGTTGTAATTTAAATGAATTATTTATTACAGTACATGTTTGTAAATAGGTTTTCAACAATGAATGTGTGAATGTATACAATATGTACATTTTGTATATTTATTTCATCTTGACGTGGTTATTTTTAGATGAAACGTGCGGGTATGATAGGATTTGGGTTGTACTATCAGCAGTGATGCGAAATTAGTGAGCTATTGAATAACAAGAAATAAATCGGTGTTGGTCGTTGTAGAGTGGTGGGTGTCGGTGTGCTGGCGGAAAAGCAACAGGTGGCTGGTGTGGCGCCGCTACAGCTGGTCGGCGATGCACGCGCCCGCATGCGCCCTCGGCCTCGCCACCCGCCGCCACTGCGACTGCTTACTGCGGAACATCACGCAACCTGACCGATGTTTTATACCGCATATCAAAATGACACACAACTTATGATACACCAATTAACGATTGGGTGCTGACGTATCACGTTTGGCAACTTGTGCGTATCAAGATGAACTTAGTTTCCGGATTTAGTCATCACTGCGTGCACAGAAAAATGTTATTGTTCGCTTCAAAATTCTAATGTGTTCAGGTCCTTAATGTTGGCTTTGTATGGCCTGGAATTTTAAGGGCCTAGTCACGCAGCGTCGCTCGCTTTACTAATCCCTTTAACGGAACGAAGGACAACCACCCATGATATCACAAGCCACTGGTATTCATCGTTTTAATTCCACGTCCTTTAAGGGTTGTCCGGCACAGATTTTTATTTTCATGTAAATACAAATATGTAATGTTATCATGTTAAAATTTTTGACGGATTATAAGCACATTGTATTAGCATCTTAAATGTTACCGACACGTGTAAAGATTTTTATATTTTTTTGTGAACAATTTTGACAAGATCGTTTTTATAGGCTATTTGAGCACCTTCATATATATAGTTCAAAGATGTTTCAAATCCGTCCTCTGCTAGCTAAACAGAATGCGTTTGTACAAAAATCAAACGAATGATTAATTGCTAGTAATTACTAGATGCAAATGCCATTTGTAATTATGCTTATCAAAGGTTATGATTTGTTTTGGATGAATGGATGGGCGGATGGATAAGTAGTATAATCATTACAAAGTAGGTCATATCATATGTGGTCATTGCAATCCATAGACATCTGTAGGGCTATTAATTCAATGAAAATTCCACTCTTTTTGCAAATGTCTGTGAGCAAAGGTATTTATTTATTATCAAACGATGCGCTAGCCTATGCGATATCAATCTATGTAAAAAAAAAAATTGAATTCAACCTCTGTCAGACATTAGTCACAGATGCGTGATCACCCCTGAGAAGTTACACAGAACGCTACGACTCTTTATCGCCGTAGTAAATATTAAAATAGAAAATTCTAGAATGTGTTCCTGCAGTAAAACAATGTTCAAAGGTCCACAAAACTCACTTTGCTGGTATGTGACTCATACGGGTAATTGTCATAATAAATTATTTATTTCTCTACACATTAAGATTATAGGACAACATAGTTGTAATGAATAAATAAGTAAATAAATGTATGGATAGTTTAATCCGTGTTGACATTTAATGTTACTAAATATAAATAATGGTTCCGCTCCGATTACGGTCTGACGCGTCCGCTAATGGTTAACGCTTGGCGTGAACTAATACGTATTAATTAATAAATAATAAACGGCATTACGAAAAGCCAAATGTTTTGGTATTATTTTATTATTTACCATATAAGTCATTTGTTAAACGTATTGGCCATTTATTAAACGTAAACTTCATTTTATACGGAGTGGGATCATTTAAGTGTATAATGTTGAAAACTGAGCATTTTAAATTAATAGTAGGCGAAATAAAGTGTAATACACAAATATTGTATCCTTTAATTTACCCGTATGTATACTGTAAATCAAAATTAATGAACATATATGTAAATATGTTTCATAAAGTAACGTGGCACATCGTTAATATAGTGATTTGCATCACGTGGCTTTATGAAAGCGGTCAGGTAAGTTCTAGCTGCATTCAATTTATTTTAAAGAGATTACTTAGTTTGTTTTTTTTTCACTACGCTTGCGACGATTGTTATAACAGTTGATATTTGCTTACAAGGTGGCGCACGTTATCTGTACACGCCCAGAGGCGGGAAACTGCTCTTCTACGAGGGGAATACGTATTTTGTGAATTCGAGAAAGCGACACGGCAAGGCCCGCGTGCTCTGGTACTGCTCGTCCCGGAAGGCACGCCACTGTCCCGCTTCAATACTCACCTTGCACGACCGCGTCCTCGGCCAGCCCCCAGTCCACACTCACCCACCGAAAGTATCCACTAGCTATTACAACTTCCTAGGTCCGGTCTGTTTCCCTAGGAGTCAGCTGTAGTGACGAGGTTCTGAAATATATTATTTCTAATTTATTATGCACACAGCATTCCTATAGACGATTAAGTGAGTTTGATTTTCTAGTCACAATTTTATTGTATGTGATTATAATGTTTTACATTTTGTATGCATATTTATGAAATTTGTTTTACGTTGGAACTCAAACGGTCGCGGGCGACGTTTGTTCTCCATTCGATAGTCCTCCATAGTTTTAATGATTATCTCTTGTCTGGTTATAGAATAGTACTTAGTCGAATGTTTAAAGTTAAAGATAAATTAAGTGTTTTACAATATGAAGATGTTGCGCAATGGCGTAAATTTATTACTATTGTTAAGTAAAAATATACCAGTTTTTATCACCGAAGTTGCCATAATGCATTATAATATAGTCTTATGATTGTCGCCAAGTTGCTTTAATTTTTTAAAATTAATGTAATTGTGATTTTGATCTCAGTAAACTATGTGCCAAATTGTAACCGTGGTTAAATAAAAGATATTATATGAAACTGACACACATTGTTTTTGAATGCTAACGTTTTCTGAGCGCGGGTCGTCGTTCGCGTGTTTTGTTGTACAGTTTCCTACCTGCTCGTTCTGGGAACTAAAAAAAGAACGTCTAGACGTCCTGCCTTTTGATGTATTTATCTCAAAAAGGTTTTTGTGAAATGCTCCGCTTGCTTCCAAAGTCCTAGAGCCAGGTGCAGGTAGGCGGTTTCGTGGGGTCCCACATTCAAATACTACTTTATTTTTTGAGTGTAAAGATATCTTTTCATTTACAACTAATCTGTGATTGAGCTGAAAGCGTTAGCGTTTTTTTTTCTGTTCACCCAGGCCGAGGGAGAGCTTACTGTATTGTTATTCAAGTGTATTGAAAAAAGGTACGGTACGTGAAGCTATTGTTGACACAATATAGGCGAACCGTTGTGTTATTATTAAATAGCTGTGAGCAGAAGGGCGCATCATTTCGATGCACATGCATGTTTAATTTTACTCTGTACGTGTATAATTTACACTCCTCTGCCTACCTCTTCGGGGTTTACGGGCGTTATGTTACGTTTAATGTGTACAATTTACGCACATGTGTAATTTTACACTGATAATTTTTCATTTTATAATAACTGAAAGCGGAGGTCGAAGTGTGTTTATAAAAGTATATTTTTAATTACTTTACGATGTGGCTTAGGGAATGCTTATGCTCGAAAAATAGTCGGTCTACCGTTCTGGGCGTTCCGAGCCCTACTTAGCTATAACTTTCGAGTTCATTGGTATGTCTGTACCGTTACATGTTAACTTGCATTCGGATTGAAATAATCCAAAAAGTGTTTGACGACTTCGTGTAGTACAAATCCAGTTTTGTGATAGGTACCTGCTTAAGTTCATACTAGAAAAACAGTTTTCGTTTCGATAACAGTTGATCGAAATGGTAAGTTTTAAATGTTGATGTGTTAAAATATTCTTTCACGAATAATCATAGTTTAAAGTTAGTTGCCACAAATTTAAAGGTCAAATAGGTAAATCTAGGCACTTTATCAAGTTAGTTAAAATGCATAATTTTTTTTTTAATATTTGTATCGGTATATTATATATATAATAGTACATATACATAGTGCATCGAGACGTGTTTGAACTTGGAAAATACATTGATACTGTTAACGAATAGTGTTGGTGAAAGTTACACAGCATAGGCAAGGAATTCAGGTTGCCCAATAGAAGATAACAGATGTTATCTGTTATGTCTTTGACTTAGTCTAGGGTAATGCGTGTGTGTTACGCTATGAACTATTGCGAGAATGGCAGGTTTTGTTAATATTTTGGATACCTAAACAGCTCCAAGTGTGGTCTTACATTTTATTTAATAACTGGCATGTGATAGTGGTGATAATAATGAGAAAAGAAACAATAGGAGTTTGCATAATCTATTTAATTATAAATATTGGCTAAAGTATCATTATTATAATGTTTAAATGTACATATTGTATATTGATATACCTATATTGTTTTATAGAACCGTTCAGGCATGAAACGGATGTTCAGAGGGGCACGTGCTCGTGGTACTGATAATCCGCAGATATGGGAGACTCACCTTCCGCATTGGTTTATTTAACACGACAGTGGCACACGGGGCAGTACCTTTACAATTAGTGTGCATCGATAGATCACCAAAATGACGTTTTTTTTTACAAGTTCAACAATTAATTACTCTTCTTTTATCGTCTTTTACAATGATTTATTCTTATTATATTAAGTAGGAATAATATTAATTACACGTATAATGTGAGTATATCATTACATTGTTATGGTGTGTCATGCATAATAAATTACATATTTACATCAACGTGGCAGTTTCCGAAGTACATTCTTTATTATTCGTATCTTAGAACTTGAAATATCACTCAGCTACTCAGAAGAATTATAAAAATATGAGCTCCGGCGCCTAATGGTATTAAGTGAGCTCACATGATTGACATCGTGACGTCCGCGCCCTTAATAATTTCTTACCTCTTAACGTCTCTTATCCGCGACGTGCGTGTGACGTCAGTACAGAGTAATTTATTTAGGCCGTGAGCATCTCAAGGCCATATAATTGTTTACGTAGGTCTACTTCATTTTGAACCACCCACGAATATCGTGTATGAGTACGAATAATATATAACGTAACATCAACCCTTATATTTCTTGGAAGGGGTGGGCAGAGGAGTCTAATACACTCCAACGATTCATCAGTTATGTTATATGTATGTCTTACCACAGAATAGGGTAAGCATCGAAGTAATCCAAGTTTGAATAATTGTACTTCAAATTTCAAATTATTATAAACCTTAGAAATATTGCCAGGTTTTTTTTAGCAATTAATGGTTCTCATATTCTGTACTTACGCTAACACGAGTATTGACGCTAACACGTGTATTGGCCACGATGTACTTACTTGTAGTTTAAATATTATCCGAATTGTCTCTTGTGTTCGAATGCTATAATAAATCATAATGAAAATAATGTATTGCTGATAAGTGAAGTAGTTTTTTTTCTATGTTACAGACGGCCATGTCTTAATAATCTCATGGTGTGGATAATAATCCGAGGCTGGCCGAGCTGTCTGTAAAAACGTACGTATGTAGATAGATGGGAGATGTGTGTAGCGTTCCGTGAGAACTCCGCCCGCTTGTTAATTTGTACTGGAAGCGCATTCACGTCGACGTGCCGTTACTGATTGTTGTACGCCCGTACACTTCTTGGTTGCAATCTTTGATTTCTCTCACTGCGTTATCTCCGCGATGACGTATATTGTACGTTACATGAGATACAAGTTTTTGTTTAAAATACAATTGAAGTCATGATAATCTTATTATTATTTGGTCGTCATGTCCGGTATCTTACGGGCTCAGGAGAGAGTATCCAATGCCGCCGAGTAACTATTCTCACAGAATCAACATGCTTCCTTTACATTCATAGTTTTCTTTTTTCATTACATTCTTACTTTTATATATACTTCATACATAGGGCTCTCTCGCTCTCAATATTGCTTTCGCTAAATTATTTTGTTATGTTCTATACTTTTTTTTGTAAAGCGCGCGGAGATTCCGGCATAAGGGATTACGGGGTGGGTCCGTATAACTTTGGTGAATGTAATATAGATTTGCGGCTTTAGGGAGCGTAAATTTTCAATGAGAAAATATATAATTAATACAGTTATGTATTTGTTATGAAATAAATGGTTTAATGAGTATCTGTAGATTTGAAAATGAATTCTTTGTATGACTTTATTAATTGTGATTAGTCATAGATGTTTAATTCCTCAGTAAGTACAGGACGTTAGAAGGTCAAAAAAAACTTGGTGGGCTAGAGGCAACTATATATGAGGCCCGAATTTCGTATTATATTGGTAATCAAACAAGAGTTAAATCAATTACAGTTGGCTAGTAACAGCGTGGTTAAAACTCCGGCTAGCGTAACTGTGTAAGTACATTGCTGCCGTTAATTCATAATTTAATCAAGATTTAGATTGTTATCGTATCATCTGGTGTGTTTTTGATTTAGGTGTAATTAGTACGACTTGACTGTGTGTGGCTTAACACGAAGTAATATTGAACATAGCTGAAGAAGTAGAGACGTTTATTAAACATCATCTTCATGAACCATTTTATCACTGTTGGACACAGGTGCTTTTTTCGAGAAGATAAGGGTTAAGGGCATAGCCCTTCATGCTGACCCCGTGTGATTGTACTAAAGAAAGATATTTAAGACTAGCTGTTGCCCACGACTTCGTCCGCGTTTCCGTCGTTTTTCGTAAAAAAAAAGTAGCCTATGTCCTTCCTCACGGTTCAGTGGTTTTGAGCTATCGGGAGTTACACGTGTTATTGTGAGTCAACCATAAAAGATAGACATATGCTGTCGTGGGATATTTTTTATA
>DWDV01000320.1:0-17912 GCA_018245615.1 Mimoniades ocyalus | reverse complement strand
ATTTTATATAGGACCTTTAAACGATAAAAACAACTCCTAACCAAACGCAGCACGTGGTTTTCAAAGCGCAAATGACTATCAAATAAAATACCTAGATTTCTTGCTTCGTCGACAAGTTCAATATTCTGACCCTGAATGGTCAAGGCAGGTTTAGTTTTTATGATCTTCTGTACTAGACTTTTGGAACCAATAACTTAAAATTTAGACTTGTTAGCATTCAAAGCAAGTCCGTTCCCATTTGACTATGTAGCAATTCTATCCAGATCGCTGTTCATTTGGTTCAGTGCGTTTGGCAGGTTATTAGGAGAACTTGATATATATAACTGGCGTCGTCTGCATAACAATGAAAGCTACAGTTTTGGATTGCAAATCTGAGGTCTGAACTGTAAATATATCCTAATATAGAACCTTGAGGAACTCCACGAGTAACTGACTTAGTGCTTGATAATGTAATATTACCAGCTGAATCCATCACGCTTACTGCTTGTGACCGTTGACAAAGGTAACTTTTGAACCAGTTGATTGATTCAATGTCCAGTCCATAGTACTTTAATTTTGAATTGGGCACAGCCGGCTAAACGACCTTCGGGTGACTCCAGTCGATGTGCGGATGTCAGCCACTCGAACAATACCGTCAGGACCAGGGTGAACAGCAACAACTCTGCCCATTTGCCACTTGAGAGGCGGCAAGTGGTCATCTTTAACAACCACTAAAGTGTCCATCTTCAAATCAGGTTGACAGGATCGCCACTTCACTCGCTGCTGTAACTCAGTGATGTATTCTTTACTCCACCTCGTCCATAAATGTTGACGCAGTTGTTCAATGCGTTGAAACCGGGAGAGAGAATGAGTGCTGCGATCTTGGAAATCAGGTTGTGGCAAACAAGTCAACGGTCTGCCAATTAAAAAATGTCCTGGTGTCAGCGGGGTGCAGTCCGCAGGATCCGATGATAAAGGTGTCAGTGGTCGGGAGTTCAACAGTGCCTCAATTTGCGTTAATGTGGTGTTAAGTTCTTCAAATGTTAAGTTACAATGTCCCAACACTCTAACTAGATGGTATTTGGTTGACTTAACACCAGCTTCCCAGAGGCCACCGAAATGGGGGGTATATGCCGGAATGAAGTGGAAAGTAATGCCTTCATTGGCTACACTTTCGCCTAAAGAATTGCAGTTGTTCTTTAAAAATCTTGAAATGTCATTGAATGCTCCCACAAATGAGGTGCCATTGTCTGAAAAGATATTGAGGGGTTTTCCCCGGCGCGACACAAAACGTCTCAGTGCCATCAAGAATTTATTGCTTGTCAAATCCTCTACTAATTCCAAATGAATTGCCTTGGAACTAAAGCACACAAAAACAGCAATGTATACCTTCACCAATCTGCATCCACGACCTTGACGACTAGCACACATAACAGGACCAGCATAGTCAACTCCCACATTTTCAAAGGGATAACTACAGGATACCCGCTGCCGTGGTAAGTTCCCCATTAAAGGGTTGACAACCTTTCCCTTCATACGACTGCACAGTATGCACTGACGATAACAAGCCTTTGCTAAGTTACGGCCGCCTATAGGCCAATAGGTCTCCCTTATGGTCGCTAACAAGAGTTGGGGACCAGCATGTATTAATCTCTTGTGCTCAAATTGAAATAATAACTTTGAAAAATAATGACTGGACTGTATGAGTATAGGGTGTTTTTTATTTATCGGAAAATCTGAGTTATCAAGACGGCCTCCGACACGCATGATTTTGTCCTCATCTAAATAAACATTGAATTTGAGTAGCGGACTCTTTCTGGGTAAGTTTTTCCCATCTACTAGCAATTTGTACTCTAAAAAAGACCTTTCTTGACAATTTACAATTATGACCTTTAGTGCCTTATCTAGCTCTTCCTTAGTCAAATAATTAGCAGGCACAGGTCGTTTTTGACAATGATGAATAAACCGCATAGCATAAGCTACGGAACGCACGAGCCGTTAGTAATTAGAAAAACGTGAAAAATCAATTATATCATTATTGTAATCATTCTCGGTGACGTTCAAGGTAATTTCAAGTTTAGTTCCAGGTAAGGCTTTAGAATGTGTGGGCTGTAAAGGTATTTGAATAGGTTCTTGTCTTAAAAAATCGGGACCGGTCCACCAGAATTCTGAATCAGGCAAAGTATCGATACTTGTACCGCGAGATATCAAATCTGCAGGATTTTTATCAGTTGGCACGTGTCGCCAAGTGCAACTGCCTGCTTTCTCTAGGATCTCAGAAACACGGTTACGAACAAAAGGTTGAAGCTTTGATGGCAACATACGCAGCCATCCTAACACTATTGTGGAGTCGGTCCAACAGTAAACCTCATCAATTTTAGCTCGAAATGAACTACTAATTTTTTCAAATAAACGAGTTCCGACGAGAGCGCCACACAACTCAAGCCTTGGAATGGTTGTGGGTTTAATAGGTGCCACACGACTCTTGGCCATTAATAAACGAACCAAAGTTTCGCCACGGTTATTGATGCTCCTCACATACGCACATGCACCATACGCTCGCTCTGACGCATCAGTGAAAATGTGTAATTGCAATGTTCTATATGAATCACAAACTATTATTCGGGGAACACGAATGTTATTTAATAAGGGCAATGTCCGCAAAATTTCATTCCAACGACTGTGGATCTTGGGAGACAGAGGGTCATCCCAGGACAGTTTGTCTAACCATAATTCCTGTAGTAACATTTTCATTGTAATTACACTTGGAGCCAACAAACCGAGTGGGTCAAATATTTGTGCAATAACTGATAGCAAATCACGCTTAGTATTGCCGTTTGGTAATTTCAAACCTATCGGGAAGCAGAGTTCATCCGAACCCGCGTACCAGCCAAGACCTAATAGCTTGCTAGGCTCATGAGACCCGATATTTAAATCAAGAGGAACATCAGGGACCAAATCAGGTAAGTTAGATTTCCATTTTCTTAATGGCATTCCGACTTGAGCAAGCGCTTTAGTAACCTCTGTACGTATATTCATTACATCATTCAGCTTATCCCCTCCTGTGAGCAGGTCATCAACATAAAAATCATGCTTGATGATTTCAGCAATTTTATCATTTTTACAATCAAGGCCTACTTGTAATAAGCATCGTGTGGCAAGAAAGGGCGCACTAGCCGTGCCGTACGTGACGGTGTTAAGCTGAAAGACTTTAACAGGATCATCTGTATTATCGCGCCAAAGCACCTGCTGCAAATGCCTATCAGACGGATGGACGACAATTTGTCTATACATCTTCTCAACATCAGCGGCTAAAATATACTTATGTTGCCTAAACCGAATCAGTATAGACAAAAGGTCGTCCTGGACCGTGGCGCCAACCATCTGAATGTCATTAAAGGAAAGCCCGGTTGACGTTGGACAGCTTGCATTAAATACAACCCTTAGTTTCGTGGGTGTGCTGTCTTCGCGTAAAACTCCATGATGGGGTATAAAATAAGTATCACTGTCTGCATCAGGCTGTTGACACTCAGACATGTGACCCATAGATTGGTATTCTGACATGAAATCATGATATAATGAACTTAAATAAGGTTTACCCTTCAATCTCCGTTCTAAAGCGCACAAACATTGACTAGCTCTTTTATATGAGTTCCCTAAGACATCAGGGCTTTGTTTTAAGGGAATACGAACGCAAAAACGACCGTCGTCGAGACGAGTCGTATTTTTAACAAAATGTTCTTCGCACATTTTCTCAGCAGGTGAGTAATGATTGGACTTAATGTCAATTTCTTCAAGCCGCCAAAACCGAGTCAAATCGAAGCCACTATCATTGTCGCCACTGCTGTCAGCAGTTTTAAGAAAGTTACAGCGAATATAATTTGTCAACAATGTAGCATGAGAGCTAGAAATAGGTCCCGATATAACCCATCCTAACTTTGTTTCGCAAAGCACGGGTTTCTTGTCGCCTAACCTTATTGTCTGCGATCCCATCAATTCCCAAAATATATCAGCGCCTATCAACATGTCAACTTCAGCAGGCTTATAGAAGATCGGATCGGCTAAGCAGATATTTGAGGGCAGCTTAAGATCACTGATGTCCACTTCACGTCCAGGCATACGACTAGTTATTGATGGTAAAACAAAACAATTAATGTCAACATCAAAATTATTGTTCAATGACTTAATGTTAACTTGACAAGTTTCACCTACATGCGACATTGCATTATTTATGCCTAGAATAGACCTATTTATTTCACAGGTTTTTAAATTCAATTGTCGACATAGTTTTTTAGTGATCAAGCACGAAGTACTTCCGCTATCCAGCACCGCACGAACAACATGTTCGCGATTGTAGTCATCACACAATTTAATTAACGCGGTTGACAATAATACATCGTGCTGTTTAATGTTATTCGGCAAGATAGCACTTACTGACAACGTCAAGTTGTTATTTCGATTTGTATTTCCAGAAGCACCACTTATTTTAAATTTATTCCCATTTGTACTACTGGAAGGACAATTCGCAGAAACTCCGCTTGTAGCGGTGGATTCATCATCGGGTAACTGAACATCATTATTTCGTGAGTTTACAATTAGCTTACGTTCAGTTACATGTAACAAAGTGCTATGTTTACGCTTACATATTCTACAACCTTGCCTTTTACAACGATTTGCGAAATGTCCTGATGCAAAGCAGTTGAAGCATATTTTATATGTTGGTACTAACCTTAACCGCTCTTCATTGCTTAAAGCAAGAAAGGAAGAACAATCAGACAAATTGTGACCACCCTTACATTTAGGACAAACCTTATTAGAGGATTCCATATTGGAATTGTTTTGCACTGAAACCATAGACTTTGCCTTTGTGGTAAACCTTTGGGTACTTAAGTGACCATTGCGAGATAATTCAAGGGTTTCTAATAGGTCTGCACGATTGCGAATGAATTTAATAAAAGTATTAAAAGTGACTGAATCACCCTTGTCCAAGCGACCCTTGTACTCTTCCCACTCTCTATAAGGTTTTTGGTCGAACTTCTGAGTAACAATAAAAATCAATAATGTATCCCAATACTGAACAGGCTCACCTAATGACTCTAAGGCACTAAGGTTTTTATTTAGTTGGTCAATCAAACGCTTCAAAGTGACAGAAGACTCCTTAGAAATGTTATCAATGTTAAACAAGGCCGACAAATGATTCTGGATTAATAAACGCTTATTATCAAACCTCTCACACAAAAGTTTCCATGCCACTGAATAATTATTGGCAGAAAACTCAATTGCCTGAATTACCACAGCAGCGGATCCTTCTAGACATGCACGCAAATAGTGAAATTTGTTTATGGTATCAATGTCATCATTGATGTGAACAAGACTGGTGAAGGTATCACGAAATTCAAGCCAATTTTCATAAACACCACTAAATTTTGGCAATTGTATAGTAGGTAATTTAACTGGCTGATGGTGAGTGCTAGTATGAGTGCCTTTGTCACTGCCTGGAGGTAGAACTTCATTATCTTTGGTAAACGTGGATAATATTTCCTCAGCACTGGCCAATGCATGGTAGTACTGTGACTCAAATTCAGCCCTTGCACTATATTGAGTTTCAGCTTCGGGCACTAAACACTCAAGTTGCATTTGCACCTCATCATATGCCGAATACAACGACTCCAGCTTACCTAAACGCAACTGCAATTCTTTGACGTCAGTGGTAGTCAATAGTTTACATGATAACTCTGTGTAGAAGTTAATGAAGTTAGTTAGTCTTCCTTTGTAACTGCCTCTCTTTTTAATCAAATCTTTAATTTGTTCCTCTCCGGCCATTCTGGGAGTCTAGTGAAGTCAACCCTAAAATGTATACAATGCTAAATGAATGACCAGTTAAAAAAGACAGGTAAGTGCAGGTTCTAAACAATACTAAAATTACTATATAATATTAAAACAGTAAGTCAGTAATATGTTACCTGAGTAGATATTCAGTAAAGTATCTTTACTATTAACATAAGATTAAGTACCAACCTAGCAACCGTCTATAGGAACTAATTAGATTTGTAATAGTAGGAAGTAATTAGATTTGCATAACAAAATTCTAATAACAATTTAATCAGTATTTGAACAAAAGTTTTAACAGAAATAGGCAAGTTACTACACCAATTTAATGATACAATTAAATAATAATCTTGATCTGGTATTGTGAGATTACTACAAACTGCAAGCTTAATTTTATTAAAATAAATGTGCTAACACATTACTAAATTAATAAATACAGTAATTACAACATTATTAAGTTGGTGACAGTCTTTGATGAAACCTTTATTGATAGAAAGTTACCTTTATGAGAGTGTGTACAATAAAATGAATGAGGTGAAATTTTAATAAAATATTGTTGATTAAACTCATACAAGTTGAAATAATGCAGCTCCTCAGCTGACTATACCTATGTAGGTATGGTTACAACAAAATAAATTGAGTTTGCAACAAATAATTTCACATATACACACAAGATAAGTACCAACAAAATTGGAAAAGGTTATAGGTTATATTAACATACAAATGCACATACAAACCTTAACAGAAGCATATACTTAACTTAAACGCTAGCTGAAAGAGTGCTGGGTTATATTTTAATATCTAAAGACTGGAATTAACACCAAGTAATTACGATTCGCTCTTCAAATATCCACAATGGCACATGTTTTTCATCAATCGACTCCGTTATTGAATTTATGCGATTAATCTTCGCGCTGACAATATATCACATCCGGCGTAGATCTAGGACCATGTTGGGGCGATTATAACTGATGAATATTAATATTGTGGAGTTTAAATAAAATCACTTTGGAGAGCGTAACTATATTATAATGTGACAACCGTCAGAGAGAAAAATCCATCACAGATAATCTATAATTAACAGAATAATTGCCTGTACACTTCATCAGGCGCTTACGTCTGAACATACACCAGTTACAAATCCTCACTCTCAGCTATTCCTAAAAATTTTAGATAAAAATATCCAGTAGTACTCGACCTGGGATTTGAACCCAGAACCCTTCAATCGGCAGTTACGCTCGCAACCACCTTTCTACTATGTATACAAATATATATTTATATGTACATTGTAGTTTACCAGCCGCCTAGTTACCATAACACAGTCTTTGCCTAGTTTTGGAATCAGATCACTTTATGAGACGTCTCAATGTATTTATTTATAGAAGGAAAAACCGTCTTTAAAGATTTTTTTTTATTATTCTATATAAAGTTTCACAGATAACTGAAATCAGTTAGATACTGCAATATCATTTTCTTTTGCGTTCCATTTTACACCTTATTTACGAGATCGGTAATATCAATTGTCTGTTCTGTAAAGTGTTTTTCCTCGTGTTCCAACGTACTCTGTAAACTATCTGACCCATCTCGTGTAAGGTCGCGGCCTCCCGCGCGGGTAACATGAGTTCACTCATTGTGGTTTGTACATCCAACACCATTGTCAGGATATCATCTACTCAATCTTCATAAGTGTTGTCAATACTATTTTTATCGTATACCTCTATTGTTACGATGTCACTACTCTAGTGCGTCATCTTTTATTGAGAATCGAAACAACTCGTAACAAACGTAGAAACCCCAAGACAAACCCCGGACAAGATAGGTAGAGGCGGTAGTACGCTCCCACGTGTCACCAGTCACATTTTCGCCTCATTATGGAATAGCGGTTGTGCCTATTGCCATGTACCAGCCACACATCCGGACTAGGAGCCACCACTAGAAAATCTGATTGTAAACTATAAAAATCCAATAGTGTCCGATCCGGGATTTCAATCGGTCGGCCGTCGCGCTTGCAACCAACATGACCAACGAGGCAGTCAACCGAAACAACTCACTGCTCAATAACAGCAGGAGTTCATCATGGTACATTTTAACCCTGTTCCATTATCAAAGAGTTGCCAGAGACCGTTGACACCAACGTGTATCTTACGACTGTAATTGCGTCTCCTAACACGTACATATCTAAAAGATCTCTAAATATATGTAATAGTAGTCATTTTATTATATGATGGTCCTAGCACGTCGACACTCAACACGCTGCGTTGTTTCATCTTTACAACGATATTTTCCGGCGGACGTTACACGCAGGTGCAGAGGTTATCGTTAACGAAGGATTAAGTTACCCCTGCACTTTATCTCTTTCACCCCTGACGACATTAGATATCACGGAAGCAATTCCGTCTCTTTCTCTGCACAGATGCTCACCAAAAATTATCAGCGCAAAGAAATGAAATAGGTACTTATCGTATAGCTTTGTATATAAGAAACCTTATTGAATACGTGTAGGATTATCTCCTTCACGCTCGTTGAGCGGCGCAACAAGCTCGGATATATGCATTGTGTCAGCAATCGTACGCTCACTTGTTCATTTCAATATAAAGATCTTAAAATCTTCTTAAGATATGTACATAATATGCAATGCACACATACAATACTCAGTGGGCGTACATTGCTCAGTGGCATTTATTTTAAACATATAATTTTTATAAAGTTTTTGTATATTCAGTGCATTGTCCTAGTATCGGCAAATTGTGAAGCTCCCGAAGTAACGAAAGCACTTATTAAAACTCATGTTTCATGGAATAAGACATCTGGAATCACGATATTAAATTGACTATTCGGGACATTTGCATTTGTAGTTTTATTAAATTGCCGGGTATTTCCGGAACCTATATAAATTGTCTGCGCTGCTTGCTTGCGCTGCAATGCCTACAGAGGAGATACGTACGGGCTGGCGTATAGACGCCCACGGTCACGTACACTCGAACTGTGGCTCCCCTTTTGGCGAACGCTTCGAAGCCTGCCTTTTTTGTTTTAATTTCGAGAGGTAAAAATGTGACAGAGATAATGTCGTTGTACGGCTTAATTAACTTTATTAGAATTTATTTGGCGAAACGTGCAGCGCGCTTAATTGAGATTTTTATCCTTTTCCGCTGATAGGCGACTTGCGAAGTCTGGTTTTAGCGTTAATGTGGAAATATGATGACAGGATATCCTGAACCGACTTCGTTTTTAATGCCTTTTTAATTTTAAATTTAAACTTTTAAATCGCACGAGTCCTATTTACGAGTACATGGGACTGTTTGGTATACGAACTCGCACTGCGGTATTGTTTTCTCTAATGTTTTATTTTTGATGTCACCAATACGGCTCTGTTAAAGTATGCCAACTTCTGTACAACCGCGCACTACGTGAGATCACCCGCCCTCTTCTGACGCGCCTGCGGCTCCGGCGACCGAAGCGGTTTATGCAAATAATTGAATATCGATTACTTGTTATGATGCTAATATTCGTTCCGCAAATTGCTTTGTGCACAGAGGGATGGAAGTGTGTGCTTCAGTTAAATTAACAAAGGGTTGCTTGTCCGCCCGCCTTTGTGGGTTCTTGTAATAAATAGCCATATTGGCTTCTTGATTGTTTTAGTGCTTCCCCCATTTCGTAGAGCTTGATATTTCTAATAATTATTGAAACTCTCCTACCATTCACTTTGACCTTGTTTTTCCAGCGCTGACTTGAGCTTGTCATTATCAATCTCAAACGACGCAAATCGGTGAATAAAAAGGGTGTTATTTATATGAATTTTGTTATTCATAACAATTCACTGAGAATCATTCATATACGACTGGAGTAGTTTTGCAAATATTAACATATGAGCGTTTATATAGGAAATGATGTCAGTTTGTTTCGTCTTATTTATAAACAATTATTATTATGTTCCTAATATTATACTTTTGTGATTAGAAATGCTTCGTAGTAATGTAATCAATGTAATGCATAGCAAGGTATGCGCCACGTGGGACGATCCTTGATTATCCTGTGATTTACTGAACAGGCCTTTGTAACGACAGCGCTAGCTCGGGACGCAGCGCACAGCTTGTTGCTTGTGTAGCGCAACACATACGTACACAGTATTTGTACATATTGCAAGAGCGACACATGCACTTAGGACCACTATCAACAACATTGTTTGAAAAAGTTCATGAGTATTGCATAGTAATATGGATCACATCAATCTGATAGTTTGACATTAATAATTAACAACCTATTATGTAAGCTATGATTACAAGCAGTGATTTAAATAATTCGAATATTGTTAAGAACAAGGCACAAATTAATTAAGCTACCTGTCTCCATGATGGTACGCTATTAGTCTCCCATTTAGCTAGAAAGCCACCGTAGAGACGGTCGTGGTTTAATACTGCGATGTAGAGGTGTTTGCATAAGACTACGGAAACGAACGTAGTCCCAGTGCAGATACACGGACGGATTATACAGTTCCAATCTGCAGCACGTCAGCGACACACAGGGTGGCCCGCTTTGTGCTCGGAGATAGTAGTGGCTAGCGGCAGGCAGCTCTACTTCTGTCACTTACTTAAATGTAATGGAGAAATAGAAATAATGTACCTAATACTGTGTAATGTGTATACTGTAAAGGTAATCGTCTTCGACACCGACGCGCATGCGTGAAGGATGAGTGTAGGAAAAGCATAACATGTCTGATATTTAGCACACGGTGCTCTCTGCCTATTTCGTAAGGAACTATGCGTGATAATATAATAATAATAAAAATTTTAACATAACTTCACAGGATTGAGTTATATTACGTCAATGGCCTATCGAAAGCAGTAATTAAAAATTCATAGTATTTGCAAGAATCAAACAAGTTAAACTCCAGATTAGATGTAAGCGACAGAACCCGTTCTCTACAATTCCTAGCCCCCGTGCCCAGCTTAGGGATCATGGGCACAGACCCCTCAGGGGAGGCGTACATCCAGTAGTGGACTTAAACATGTCGCTGCGCTGATGATTTTACAAAGAATGTGATATGGCCGTATGCCCGAATGCCATTTGACGAATCTTTCCTTTTTTTCAGGTACTTATCAAGCCGTTGAAGTAACATCCACCCTGCGTCACTCCACTTGAGCCCAGCACCGATAAAGAAAACTCGATCGCTCGTCAAACTTCTCGATTACGCATTGCTTAGAATTTGAACTCGGCTCTCGAAACGGAGCCAATTGATTAGGAGTTTTTTTTATGGAGACGCTAAATGGAGTGTAGGCAAATAACAATTTCAAGAACTTATCGTATAAAATATATATCTAGCCCGTATGTTTATGAAAATGTTATGTATGCAAAGACGTAAATATTTAACTTTGATAAACAATAATAGTAGAGGTAATTGTTATACAAGAAAAAAGAATAAATTGGCTATACCACGCTTTCGCTTAAGTAAGGTGTCGTCTCACTCTTTTATGGGGAACTGTACTTCGCTGCTACAACATAATACCAAAAGACATTATTAATCTTTCAGGTAATAAAATTAAGTCCTTTACTAAAGAAAATATTCGTAAAAAAGCCTCTTACAGAGTACTTGATTATTTAAATAATAAACATACTTGGTGTGATGTAACTCCAGCTCCACAATAAATTAGTTCATATTCTAACATAAGTGCTTATTTTAAAAGATGCATAAGCACACCGGAATTAAGGTCACCGATGTAGCTTAATGGATTAGCACGCTGAAGTGGCAATGGGCTGGTCATATCTGCCAACGAACGGACGATCGGTGGAGTAAGCGAGTTCTGGAGTGAAGACCGCGGCTCGGCAAACGTTGTGTAGGTCGCCCTCCGGCCAGGTGGGATTACGAACTGCGAAAGGCTGCAGGCAGAGGTTGGGTGCGGCCAGCCGAGAACAGGGCGCGATGGCGCTCTCTGGGGGAGACCTACGTCCAGCAGTGGGCTGAGATAGCCTGATGATGATGATGATGATAATAAGCACACCTATGGATTTTCTTTCGTCGCTTCTTCTTCATAGCGAGACATTTTCCAAAGCTTTGGTAGTTTTATTTTGACGTACAAAAAGTGTTGTAATGAACCAATGTTGGATAAATGTAATTTGATTTTTTGAATTTAAAAATAATGTATGCAGAGGAATGTAGTGCATTCCCATGTTCCACCAGTTAGGTTTACATTCCACTATGGAATAGGTGAGCCTATTGTCATTCACTGGGCACATATCTAGACTCCGAACCACTACCAGAAAATCTAAATTAGAAATGTTTTATAGTGCCCGACCCGGGAATTGAACCCAGGACCTCCCGATCGGCAGTCGCACTTGCAAGCAACGCGACCAACGCGAACGAGGCAGGCATACAAAATGAATATAAATGTAAATGTGCTGATACGAAGTTTTGTATTGTATGTATGTAGTTTTACATGTGAATAAGATGTAGGCTAGTTTCTTATAGCGCAGTCATGAGCTTCGCTGATGAGACAACTACCTGAACGGAGGTGCTGGATTAGTTTGCATACTGATGTACGTTTCAAACTGGAATCGTGACGTAATCTAACGCTAAGCTATTTATTTACATTAGACCTAATGAACAAAATATTCGCTTACCAAAATAGTTGCAATCTACACTGCAATGCATATCATATCCTTATTCAGTGGAATGTATGTATTTATAAGCTAAATTACCTATGTCACACTTTTCTGTGATACTCCCTGCCGCGGAGTTTTGCTGGTCAGCGTGAAACGTGCACAACTTACTCATGCATTTTCCGTTTGCAAGACGTCGCGTATTTATTGCGGTGTATACGCGTATATCTGGCACTCGATGCTCTGTGTCTGCCCCGTTAGGAACCTGGCGTGAATGTATAAAAATAATATGAAATTACCAGTTTCGATCGGATACTAGCCGCCGCGCCCGGTGCAGTGGCCTAAGGAACAAATCAGGAGCATGTCAACGAATCAATATTTAGGATCCATATAGGATCCTGTCACTGAGTTTCGATAATGATATCGTTTCCTGTGTTGTGCTCCTAAAAACCAACCAGGCGATGTCCTCAAATTAGATCCGCTCATTATTTTGCACACCGCGCCCGATGAAGGTGTGCGGATATGGAGGATTTTCTCCCTCGAGATATTGGATTTGTTATTTTCGCTCTGACTGCTTTTGCGAAATTTGCTTCGCTCGGAATTTTGTTGCAAATTTCACTTGTAGTATTAAATTTACTGCATATTTTCATGTTAACATGAATATTAGGTTTAGAGATAATCTGAAAGAATCACAGTAAATTTAAAACTACCAGTAAATCACAACTTTAGAGGCTTTGGTTTAAGGCTGTGTTGAAAAATGTTGCATAAAATATTGAACAAAACAAAAGTAACATCACGCCTGTAAATCCCCGAAGAGGTAGGTAGAGGAACGTAGAACACTCCCACGTTTCACCAGTTACTTTTAAGTCCCACGATTGAATAGGTGGTGAGCCTATTGCCATATACTGGGCACATATCCAGACTCCGAGCCACTACTAAAAAATCTAAATTAGAAAATTTAGTAGTGCCCGACCCGCAATGGATCCCGGGATCTTTCGCTCCGCAGTCGCACTTGCAACCAACACGACCAACGATACATATTACTTTTGTTTATATATTTTTTAATTTATAAGCAAGCCATTAAAACGCAAAAGTGATCAAGTTTACACATAGAAAACTTTTTTTTTTCATATTGACAATCAATTAAGATTAATTCCTACATATTTTATTTTTGGGGATTAGAAAGTACGTGCTCGGTGCTATTAGCACATTTTTTAAAATGAATTAAGAGCAACGACTTTCATACCGCTGTCTGTAGGTACACCCTGCTCCACAAATAAAATATCACTCTTGCCGAAACATACGATGCTTCGGTGCGCGGGAATTGAAACCGCGGTTTGTGATAATAAAACCTTTTTAACAAGTTCCGCGGACCGTAATATCGAATTATAGATAATAATTCCGAGTAAAAGCGGCCGCCGCCGTCGCGTTATTACCGTTGGCGCTAAATACCGGTTCGCGAGGCGGCCGATAGCGTCATTCTATTTACGATACGCCTCACTACGCCGGCCACGCAACGCGACGTGTAGAGCTATTCTAGGATAGGGACGCTGTTTATCTGGCCTAGATTTCTTGCCGTGAAAATAATAAAACGACGACAACAAACAAAATAAATAAAATGACTTCCAACGACCAATAGAGAAAAAGTCGAGCTATCTTATTAGCGAGGTTTACCATCTACTACTAGGTCTACTAGTGTTTTGTTTGTTATTTTAACAGCTTTCATTGGTTATATGCCAAGTTTTCGCGGAAAACTAGTTTCTTGGTCGGAAAATCCTAGGGGCATTGGTGTCGTTCGGCGTCGGATAAACCCTTTTCTTCAGCGCGCGTGATACTAGGCGCGCAGCGGTCGCTAGGAGTTGTATCGGAGCGCTAGTACGCGACGAGTTGTAGGTGCGAGCGAGACAAACTTACGCTTGGAATGCGGTGGGCGGAATGCGACGGCGCGGTGAAGGTCACTTGATAGGATGCACAGTGTAACTTATTGTTAGAGAATGCAATACAGCTGTATTTTTATCGTTTTCGTTTATACTATTGTTAAACTAAAATCTTTAATTTACGAAGTATACGCGCTTATTTCACGTTGTCTTGGTAATAATATTGGTATGGAGTAAAGTTAATTTAAAGTATTCTAAACAAAATAATATATTCCTCGGGTTGGTAATTTAAGTCATAAATAGATGGTGCACAGTATAGTCCAGTTGTATTTCTTCACGTAATAAAAAATTAAGTTTATTAATTATTAATTAATTAATTATTGTTTCTGTTTTTCAGGAGAAACCCATATTAATATAAAATTAGTATGGATAATATGGGAAAACTGAAAATAAATGCACTACTAATAAAATTAAAATTTGTTTAAAATAAAATGAAAAGAATTATGTCTAAAATCCCTTTTAATTTTTTTAAATATCTATATTGTAGTTACTCTGTGGCATTACAACACTAAACAGAGATGGCGCTATGCGTAAGAGGGGAACGTCGTGACAAGCACGTGCTTCTGGTTCGTTTCGTAATCGTTTTATTGCCTCCTTGCGCCGCTGCCGCTCCGATATTACATCTCATTGTGGGAATTCGATTCGTGAGAAAACTTTGTTTTTATTTTTTATTTTAATGCAAGATAAATGCAAAACGGAAGCGCATTAATTTATTTTATTTAATGGTCAAACTTTGATTAACAAAAATAATATTTTTTTGATTGTTTAGTATGACGAAGTTAGTTTTTTTTTTACTTCCTTACTCGTCTCCATGAAGCAAAGCATTATGTACGCGAAATGTATGTATTATGTATGTATTTAAATTGTATATAATAAGTACGTATTTTGTTTGAAACGCTTCCATCTATTTTTATTTTGAGCTGTTATAATATTAAAAAAAGCTTTACTTTTTTATGAGTAATTTCTGACAGCAAAAGGAGTGCGGGTATTTAATAAAACATAATGCCAAATATAAAAGTTAAGTTATAAAAAAATTCGTCGTCGTATTAAGTTTATCAATATTTACTTTACTTATCAATATTTACGTTACTTGAAATTATTCAATAATAACAATGTTAAATAATTTTAAAATATTATTTTTGCAATGCTTGTTAACTTGACTTTCTATAAGTTTTCACAGACTTCCTGAGATCTATACCTATTGAAAATTGACAGAGCAGTACCTAATACTATTCAGAAAGAAATGTAATTATCAAAAATATGTGTGATTGATTAAGGAAATTATTGTAGTAGGTAATAGGTATTTTAACATATTTGTGCTTAACTTAAGTGCGTTTAGAAAATATGTTGCAATAGTACGGATTTACTATATAATAGTACCTACGGAGTTACCTAAGTCCCTACTATTGTATATAAATCCTGTCATGTAATTGTTAATTGTGTGAATTGGAAAAAAAATGTATCGTCATTACATTAACTTTGTGTAATCTTTATGTATAAAAACAATAAATTTGTTTAAATTGCGGTTCAATTTGAAGTAGACAGCCATAGATAGAGGAATAAAAATACTTTGATCAATTGGGATTCAATTTTATCCAACATTTCCTACCTATAACAACATTTATCAACCTGAACCCAGTCGTTTTCTCTCGACGTGGCAGATATAATTTACATTCTGAGAAAGTTAATTACCTATATCACCTATATGTCATGTTTAAGATTGTTTTCTATTAATTTAACTTCGAAATGACATTTTACATTCGATGACAATTCGGTACAATCGATAACAGTTACGAAAACTTACCCGTAGCCATTTATGACGGTGGACGGAACGAATGTTATTTATTTTAATTAGGTACCTGTTGAAATTACAAATTTCTATTCAATTTTCTTGGTTACAATAGGACAATTAACACAAACAGTTTAAATTTTTACTGACTAAATACTAGGTAGGTACCTACTACATATCGGTAGGTAGGTACCTACCTAAATCTACACTCACCATGTGTCTCACGTTAAACGGTGAAGCGAACAAGGAACAAATTGGTTCATTTACAGAAAGTTCATTGTAATAGGTATTTCTTTGCCATAGTTACTTAAGATAATTTGGGGGCTGCAATTATGCCGCTGACCCCATTCGATTAAAGGTTTGCGATATTCTATAGTTCGCACATTCAGCATGCTGAGATTGAATGGGTTTTAAACAGCTGGTAGGGCATTTTATTTTGGTTTTTTGGTAGCTGTTTCAGGCTACAGGTAAAACCTCCAGGAGACAAGTTTGCCGCTCGTTCGTACTTCCGCGAGTCTCGCAGGATTGCTTAAAATTAGGTTTCTCTTTTTTAGACTATTTAGAATAGGAAACTCATTCACTGAAGTTCAATGAGAGGCGTTGTATTAAATTAAATGAGTAATAAGTTATGGTAATGTACCTACGTATTGTGTTAGTAGCAGTAAATATCAGCGAATAAAAAGCAAACATTAACCATAGGAACCGGCGCGCTGTTTGGGTGGTCGCTGCATATCGGAATCGTAATTACGCCGTTTTTCCAGCGCTGCCGTAAAACTGGAATTAATTGGAAATTATTAATTAACGCTTCTCGCTTAAATAACTTAAATGAGCGTGTGTGGCGGTGTTGTGGGCGGACGGCGCTTGGCGCGCAGCCCCTTGCCTCCAATAGGTTTACGTCTTAGTGCTTGTTCACATCAACGTTTCGGCCATCAAGTGTATCTTATATGCAAATAAAGATATTTTAATTTGATTAATTGCTACATTTTCCGTAACGGAGGTTTTTGGTGATTAATAATAATAAGTAGTGCGTAGTAATCGATGACGTTGTACGGTAAACATACGTACACTTATTTTGACTGTTTTAGAAAAAATAAGATCCAGGAAACCCCGAACAAACAAGGAGTAAGAAAGAAATCGATCAGAATAAAATTCCATAAAAGAACATTTTGAAATACAAAAATTCGAATGTAAAAATGTGATTATCTACGCGGGGACTATGACATAAAGAAATGCTAACAACAATTAGTAACCGCACGCAGTTCACGTGACATTATCATTGCAGACGCGGCGCAGGCGGCCATGACGGTGGTCGTGACCAACGTGCTGTGCGACGAGCGGCCCGCCCCGCTGGCGTGGCCGGCGCCCGCCCCCGCTCCCCCCGCGCCGCTGTGGCAGTACCCCGGTGAGTTCTCCTCCTGCGAGTTATGCTCGCCTGGTAACTACGCGCCAACTGCATTGCGAGAGCGCCGTTTCGGCGATGCTTGTGGGTGATTCGGATGTTGTTTGACTCTTGGCGGCTATGACGCGTTGGTAGCGCCATTACACAACTCGGGCCGTGCGTTGCGTTTTCTTTATAGTAGCTGATTTTTTCTTTGTTTTTTAATCTAACGGAGAACAATTTCAACCCTCAAAGTGCGTTTATATTTTTTAATATAGCTTGAAACCAAATTAAAATACTAAATATATTAAAATTAAAATATTAAAATAATAAAAATAAAATTCACATAATAAAACCTCCCTAAGCAGTCAATGTTTGTTCCATGTCTATATAAATTCTTCTTTGT
>DWDV01000319.1:0-17914 GCA_018245615.1 Mimoniades ocyalus | reverse complement strand
CTTATTTATATGATTATCATTTCTTATTTATATGATTATCATTTCTTATTTATATGATTATCATTTCTTATTTATATGATTATCATTTCTTATTTATATTATAATCATAATCACCAAATACCCTTTCGTCTTGACTGCCTCGTTGTTCGGGTGGTTGTATGCGTAACTGCTAATCGAGAAATCCACGGTTGTAATCCCGAGTGGGGTACTATAGGAATTTTTTGACTTAGATTTTCTAATAGAAGTTTCTAGTAGAAATTTCTAGTAACGGCTGGGACACTGGTTTTATGCCCGGAGTATGGCAATAGGCTTACCCCCCCCCCCATTCCATAGTGGGACGTAAACCTAACTGGTGAAACGTGGGAGTGTAGGTACTACATTCCTCTTCCTACCTCGTCGAGGATTTTCATCATTTATCTGCAATCCTCACGCTTGACCAGTTTGACAGAATATGACTTTGTCTAATGTTGAAACACCCACGTCCAACAGGGCACGGGTAGGTAAAAGGATTGATAATGATGTTAACGTTTGAATATTTTTCTAAATATTTTGACTTATTCACATTTTACATTGATTGAACACAAATACACAGACAAATATAAATGTTACATGAGTATTATTTGAATATACATATGTAATTTACATGTAAATAGATATTCATGAAACGTTTAATAGTAAAGTGTTATAACCATATTGAGCAATGTAAATTTTATTCATAATACCCACTCATCGCGCCGCGTCGTCGCTTAACCGCGTTACGTATAAGGCAAAAAGTGTCAAAATGAATCATGCGCCGCTTACGAAAAAAAAAAACTAATTACAATGCACCGTGAAGGTGTAAAACTGTTAAATCAAGAAACAAGTGCTGTCATAACAGCGGCTTTATGATAGCTACCCGGACAGGGCTGGCGACTGTGACAAATCCGTACCGTTATTTAAAAATTACTTTCGTATTCCAAGTGACAATACATGTGATTAAAAAACTAAATATTTAGCGCACGGTTGTACCCTACCTACCCTTCATGGGACCGGCTGTGTTGATATCATGGAATTATTATGGACACGTTGCATTTAATCTATTCCCAAGGATTAAGCTAATCGTTTTCGTAGAGGCGTTACATCTGTACGAACGTTACGAACGTTACGAAACGCACCAAGTGCCAAATATCTTTATTCTTGCAGACCTGACAAACTTTTCTAGTTTTTTTATTATTTTTCATCACACCCGTCATCTACGAACATCAGTTTTGTTAACTTCAGATTAGTTTAAACTCCCCCATCGGTCAGTATCTGTATTATTACTGTATTACGCGTCTAAGGTAGCAAGAACCTAGAGATATTAAATCTTTTAACCTCCATGTAGTAACGAGTTTTGAAATATAGACGTACTAGTTAACTCCGGTTTCCAGTTCCGGTCGACTGACTTATGAAATATGCACACAAAATATCAAATACAACATGCTAATTAACACGCTAGTGGGTACTTTGCTAATGACACATTCGATTCGGCACTCGGTAAACAAATCGATATCTATAAATCGATTTTAATGAAAATAGAGCATAAAAATGTTAAAGGGACAATGGAGGTTGGAAAATTTTTAATTAACAAGATGTACCAGCTTTTATGATGTACATGTTTTTCGGGATAGCCCGATGACTACGATCGAACATATTCCAGATCCTTCTTTATTTACTTTCCGCTGATCATAAATAATGGATAGGCCGAATTTTTTTTTTGTATGTACATAGTAATTTAATCACATATAACATAATTATGTGGTTAATACTCACGAATCGCTTAATAAACATATTTCATGATTATTAATCGTTATTTCTTAATGCTTGATTTTGACATTTTGCTTAATAATTAATGTATAAGGAGATGATGCGATGATGGATGTTTTATTATTACTATTACCATACTACGTAATAATCTCCTACCAATTATTTTTTTTATATTTCCCCTCCAGGCAAAGGGATGACAGCCCTACTGTAAATTGTATGCGAAAAGCTTTCCGGGAACTTTGGGGCGTTGATAAAGCCTCGTTCAAGTGAGTTAGTTGCTTGAGCGATTTGCTGCAATTTGTTCGCTCAATGCAGAGGCGGCACCGCTCGCTGTAGCTTTAACTACTGGCCATTATTCATCTCACACTTATTGTCATTTCTCAATTCAACTGCATTTATTTTAAGTTGTAACTGCCAATTCCAAACTGTAATGCTCCGATTCTTGCTGTGTAGAAATTATTGTAGCTGTCATTTTGTTAGGTCGAGTATGTATTGGTAAATTGCCCAGGCTTTAATAAATGCCAGATAACTCCTAAATTCTAGTGGGCATCATCACCACGATACCCATTGGGTATGTATTGGGAGACTGTATAGGCTTTAGAAAATGCTAGAGATATTTTAAGTCCTCGTAGGTATCTTCGCAACTTTTCCTCCAGATTTATAAGATGTAAAAATTATTTGAGAATCTCAAAGACCTTAAAGTAAGATGTAATTTTAACGCCAAGATTGCGGTATAGAGAAATAGGTCTTAGTTTCTTGGTGGTCAGAATTTATTTACATAAAAATGAGTCAGGCTAAATAGAGGAAAGCAAGCCTAAATTACAAAAACATTTGCCGTAATCATTTATCACCACATTTCTTTGTTATTGAAAACTATAATATTAGGGTTATTATTTTAACAGAAACACCAATTAACTTGCTACCTCCAGTTAAACAATTTTTTGTTAAATCGATTTTTTCTATAAATATGTAGAATATAATTTATAGTCAAGTTACTGACTGTATGTAAACGTAGCAGCGGTAGTTTTAAAAAGAAATCCGTTACAAAAAATCGTTTACATTGACGTGAAGATTAATATTTTTACCGAAAATGTTCGTCAATATTAATCAAACTTTCACCTCCTTTTAGAACGACTTTAAGCAAATGCAATCTGTATTTTTTTAAATTAATACACCTTGAATTAATTTAAGTAGGTAATTTAAATAATGACTTAAAACCAATATTCAAAACTAGGAATAGGCTTCCAACACATAAGCTTCACTTTTTTATTATTATTTATTTTAAGAGCAGAGCATTCAGAGAAAAATAAAGAATTAACGATATCAGTAGAAGGCATAATTACACTACATATATATAATTATAGGAATATATAACAAACGTGCATTCTGTCATCTGATCCCTTCAGCTTGTGACAAATCTGATGCTATTATACATTCACTAATAAAATCAATTTTCATATCTCCGTTCAATATGAATGTTACTTACAAGAGGCGAGGGTATCACAGGACCTTGATATCCAGCACGTAGTGTTGTAATCCCGAGCAGTAACCTGATAAATCCGACGCCAACTGGACCTATCTGAATTGCGTGCAATGCTATGGCAACAAACTACAACGCTATAACCTTGGAAAGCGTTAGAAATGGCTTCCACATATTCAAATAGGCACCGCAGCTTATAGACATTTCTGCACAGTCATAATGAATTTTTAACTAGTCTCGAGAATATGTTGAACTAACTAACAATCTTATTTACAACTTATGGTGCCTGGACTAAATGGCGTTAATATAATTCTTGCAATGTTGTAGACGGTTTGACTATCTTGTTGGTCATGTTGTTTGCGAGGACGACTGCCTATCGAGAGTTCCTGGATTCAAATACCTCAATAATTTAGATTTTCTAGTAGTGGCTCACAGTCTGGGTATGTGCCCGATGTATATCAATAGGTTCACGACTTAATCCACAGTAGGACGTTTACGTAATTCGTGAAAGGTGGGAGTGTTCTAAACTTCTCTCCTACCTTTTCCGGGATTACAGGCGTGATTTTACATGGTAACCGGTACCGAATGTGTTTGTGAGAATGTGGTGACTGCTGCATACTCGGTTTTTTATTTGAAAAAATGTTGCTACGCGCGACTTCCTTAATGTTACAAGGGTTTGAATTTGCTACTTGGTTCTCAAAATAAACACAGTGGTGGTGAATATTAATTACACCTATACAGTAAAAAATTCACAGCATCGCATCAGATAAGTGTGAGACAATTGCATCATGAACATAGTATGTAATAATAAAAAAAAATTATGATGTGGAAATATTGAATCAAACATCTTTTATATATCATGACAGCTTCTACATTCCTCTGCCTACCTCTTCGGGGATTACAGGCGTGATGTTACGTTTTGTTACGTTTCGTTAAGTATGATAAAAAAAGTGCGTCAAAAAACAAATCTTCGTCGAATTAAAATTCGTAAAATAATACATGGAGAGGAAATCTTGGATACTTACACAAAGAGGTAAGTTACCAAGCAGAACTTTATCAGTTAATCTCGCATGCTTTATTCACAGCTAGGTACTGTTTTCACTTTCCCCTCACCTTGTTTGATGTCCTACTAACCCCCAACTAAATAGTGGCCCCTCACAATGTTACTCATTACAATATGCGCGTATGTTAACGACTTCCAATATTTGTTTTGCGATTGGTTAAGCCCGTTGAATGGCTACTTTCAGTTTGTCTTTTAATTCATTATCTTCATAACTTGCATGTCCCGTTCTTTGCTGAGTTCGACCTGATTGTCTGCCATCACCCCAGACGTGGCCATCACTAGTATCCTTTTACTATTGAACATTAGTCTCTTCTTTCAAGAATCCATATTTTACCACTTATCCAAGTTTAGATTAGCGGATATAACAAGCATTAGAAAACATTGTAGAGAAACTTGCGATATATAGATTTCCTCACCATATTTTTATTTAATTTTATGTCACCTAGTTAATTAAACATTTCTATTTGTAGAAGCACATACATTTTGTAGAAGTTATACGACCGGCTTCTTGCTTGTTGGGAATCTCTTTCATTTTGCATTTAAAATCGGTCAATTTCAAATGCATTACATTCTCATTTCTGTTGTTTTATACTGTCATTGTTTCATGTACTGTCTACTGTAGAATACTTCACGTAAGTTTTAAGTATTTGTCAATTTCTCCTCTAACAATTTCTGGTTGAGGTTTATATTTGACTCTCCATTGATCCACACTTTAAATATCTCTAATCGCTGATATAACGCCGAAATTTAGCATCATGAATGAAATCATAAAAAATATCAATAATGAATGAAAACGTCAAGATCGTTTTCATTCATTTTTATCTTGCCCCATCTAAACATTGTATGGTGTGTAGTTCGATGGAGGAAGAAACCGTTTGTGTATTGCACTAGCGGCACTCGTGACCGGGTCACAAGGAACCTCTTGATGTCTTCCCTCATATGGCCTTGACTGCCACGAGACTTTGACCTCTATAATTCGCGTGTTAGATCTCTCCACGGTATGTTTGTGTTATGAAAATGAAACAAACCACCACTTAATGTAGTGGTCATATTATAGTTATACATGAAAATGAATCTATGTATATGTATAATGAAACAAGAGTCATCTCAAAAATACCAAAATTCTGTTTAAGAATTTCAGTATTTTTGAGATGCCTGCCTCGCCGGTCGTGGTTGCCAATGGAACTGTCGATCGGGAGGTCCTGGTTTCAAATCCTGGGTCGGGCTCTATTGGATTTTTCTAATTTACGTATTCTAATAGGGGCTCGGAGACTAGAATTGTGTGAATGAAATGAGTTGTGATTGACTGATTAGTTATGATGATATTTAGTCGGCTACTAATTATTCACGTCCATATCACATAACATGTTTTATTTAACATCTTTATATTTATGGTTCTTATATCTATGAATATCAATAAATTCTATTATAAGAAACGCTTTATCTTACAATAAAATAATTTATTTAATGTGCTACTAATAATCGTAAAATAATTGCTATTTGGAGCGAAGTAAGTAGCAAGGTTTTGGCAAAGAGGGGGTAGGGGCGGAGGGAAGGGGTTTTAAAGGAATGCGATTTACGCGTCAGATGTTTTATACATATATGGCGCCTTATCTTAATACGTTGTAGTAAAAATGACAAGCAAGAAAGCAAACCATATAGTTTAAATAAGATTACATTGTTATTTGTTATTAATGCTTTTAATAAACAATTATATCGGTATCAATTCATAGACTGAACACATTACTTTGCCAATTGCAAATTGCTTCAATATAATTGTATATTTAGTTGAGTGTAGTGTAAAGCATTTCGTTATCGTAACATAAGATCCTTTACAGGGCATTTAAGAAGAGGCACTTTAGAAGACACCCAAAACCCGAAAACCCCGACGTGAGAGAGACGAATTTAGAACCCGATCAGGTCTAATTGGGATACCAGAGGTTAAGTACTTCGTGACTTCTACGTACAACATATTGTTTTTATTTACTATGAAAAATATGTAGATAACCTACTTGTAAAGACAAATTTCCAAACAGGGAACAAAATTCCGCTAACAGACCACCGCGTACATTTAAATTTCGAGTTGTGGATTAGTTCAGTGATAACTACTAAGCCCTTGTAGCTGCGACCGCTAGCTCAATAAAACACAACGTAACATTGAATGGCTTTTAGGCAAAATGGTCAGATAGGAGTTATATGACAGCTGTAGGAAACGATAGTACGCATTGTGTATCAATTTGTATAGCTCATAAGCTTTACCTTAGGGCGATAGAACCATAGACCTGAGTTAGTAGAGCTTCCATGGTGATAGTCTAATCTTTCAGCCTCCCGCTCGAATTATACCAGTGTGTTACTTCTAGAAACCTTCTTCTAAGTTCTAACGGTTTTTTGTATTTCAACGTGTAAAGAAACATTTGCATAGAGTTGCATAAGTGCCAACAATGAAATATATTTTTCATTCCTATGTGATATATTTGCCTATGACCGCTACCTTATAAGTTCTATCTTTCCTGTTCCGCTCTCATCGATCAAACAAGTACTTAAATTTTAAATTTCTCGGTGTATGTTTTTAAAAGTTGTTTATCGGCAGAAAACATCGCGAGGAAACCTGCAGCACACCTTAGAGTTCTCAAATAAAAAAATTGTTCTCTAAGGCGTGTGAAGTCTGCCAACTCGGACAATAACGTGGTAGACCATGACCTTGAGCCTCTCATTCTGAGAGGATACCCATGTTCCAACAATGGAACGATAAAAGTGCTGAATAAATATAAAAAAACCAACAATTATAACGTATTCAAAGCGATTTTATTCCGTTATAACAACTATATTCTATAACAACGATCATAAACCATAAGTCAAAATTTACGATAACAAAGAGTACCTATTGGCAGAATATTTACTTTAATCTTGTTATAATCTTGATCAAAACATATGATCGAAACTCAACAGATAAGACAGGGGTCCGCGGTTACCTGTAACATTAGCATAAATAAGAGCCCCACCTACTGTGTAACTGGTTATTGCAGCCGCTGAAGAACCTTACTCATTCCCGCGACGTATTCATTTATACAATTGATTAATTAGTTGTACCGATTAAAATCTGCACACTGCAACCTTTACCATCCGTGCCTTATTTATGCACTTCAAGCGTTTTGTACTTAACGGGTACTTAACGTAAAACCCGTTAAATACAAAATGTACAAATTGTACATTAACGTGATCGTAGAATAAGTTTTATATATGAAATGTAGACTTCATTATTAAGTTTTGTTTATGGATATAGGGTCGCCCCAGGTTTAGTTGTGGGACGTAGAGGTTACTGATGGGAGTAGGAGTCCGTGCCCACTTCTTCGGGAAATACAGGCGTGATATTACATCATTATGGAAATTTTCGATGTCGCATAAACGTAATACAAATTGCTACAGGGTCGTAAGTGTATTGCATTTTCTTTAAGCAATGTGATGATAAGCAAACATGTCTTATAATTAGTAGCGTGAAATTATTTAAATATCGGAAGTCGTAAAATACGGATAAATCTGTAGGTTTCTGCAAAATACTTGCACGTTTTTGTCCTTCTCTTTTTGGTAATTACCTACATTTTATGTATGGCCCGTGCCCGGTGTATGGCAATAGGCTCACCACCTATTCCATAGTGGGACGTAAACGTAACCGGTGAAACGTGGGACTGTTCTACATTTCTCTGCCTACCTCTTCGGGGATGACAGGCGTGATGTTACGTTAATAAATAATCATAAATATATGACGCTTAATGAAAGTAAAACTTGAAAGGGAGGCAGGGAAGATCACTGGAAGCTGTCTCTGCCTTCCCCTAAACACATTCCGCTGATATATACATATATTTGCTCGTGTGCGAGAAGATCCACATCTTGTATAGTGAGGCACAACCTTACCGCAGATACGTTATCAGTATAAACGGTGACGCCGTCTCACACCCACCGGCGGTTATCGCGACAGCCAACAATTACTCTGATAAAACGCTCGTTACACTATCGCCGATATCGAATAACGAATGCCGGCGGATTTGAACATAGTGGACCTACTTTATTCTTGGTTCTTGATGAGCTTGGCATAATGTTTAAATCTTTAAGCCTCAATATTACACTTGAAAATTTGTATTGTAAGGTCTTCACGGGATAGACAAATAAGACTTATAAAATATTGTTTAATCGCTTACAGTTCAATCGTTAAAGCTGGACCGGCATCGATTATGAAGGCGCAGTTTAAAATTGCAGTATTTACAGTAAGATAAATGTTAACAGTTTACATCCGAATAACCAGATCGTTGATAAACTCTAAATTGCTCTGGTGGCTACCACATTTACATTCCTGTATCCATTAATCAAGGGAGTGCTTGGTAGCTGCGCGGTCTTCTGAGGAGCAACGAGACGGGAGAACACGTACAAATGGATAATAATATTAAGCAAAATCATTGTAGAAGCAGCGGCCAGTGATTTGTCATTTGTCTTCCCACTCCAATAATCCTAGTTGACATCGTACCGTCACATTTACAAATAACACGCGTGTTTAACATTAAACGTCTTTTAATGTAACTAAAAAGGTGAACATCGTCAGCAAACCGGTATAATCCAGTTTTCCTTAATGTTATATGGGATGTGTGAAATCTGTTGATGTATAACGAACATTATTATCAAATTTAGTTACCTACCTTACTTTTATTCGTTGTAAAATTGATTACATTCTCTATATGTAGATCCCAGTGTCCTCCTGACAAGACGTAAATGGCTATCAAAGCTATATATATTCATATATCTACCTATATACATGATAAACAACTTATGATCTTATGACTTCTTGATTCAATCATTTAATGCAATCAAAATGGATGATCTATTTACGATTCAAGGAGTTAACATTGTTACATTATAACTTATACTGATAATTTCTACAAATAGTTCTATTACGATTATTATATACGTTAAGCATATTCAGAAGTCTCCGAAACCGGCGTGCATGTATGAAGATAGTGATGAATGTGGACGAAGCACGACAGGTGTGTAAGAATAGAGATATTTGCCACTCCGTGCTCTCTGTCTACCCCGCAAGGGACCTGGCGTGAAGATATGTATGTATGTATGTACACATTGTGTATATTCGTAATGTCTACTCAACGTTTACATGTTTTCAGCAATCCCCGTATTTTCATTAGCAAGTAGTATTGGAAATAAAATCGAAACATCTTACTCCAATCAATCAACTGAGCTAAGTTAATTGAATCAATTGTAGGTAAATTTACCATTCACCCAATCGAATCATACCGATACAAAGAAATAGATCGGCTACTAAATTCAATAAGGGTTAGCATCATTCATGAGGCAATATTTGATCTTGGTATCTATCTGCCAGGAGCGAGGCTCCGTACAGCCAACGCGCCGTCCGATGCTTGCGTTACCAGGATATATCGGTACACACACTAAGGCAGGTAACCACAAAGCTCCTTTGTCAATGTTAGCTTTCGTTAGCCGAATGCCTGAGTCGAAATTGAAGCTACATCTTATATATAAAAACATACTAAATAATAACATGATGAGAAGAACCGTAACCCTAATAACAAACTTTCATTCAATAAAAATATCCTGTCACTTGTAATCATGTATTTATGTTCTTCAAATTTGAAAAAAAATGTTAAGCTCATCACAATACAATGAAGAGGACCGATGCCGCGATGTAGCACGCTGCCTTTGAATGGCAACAAATGTGTTAAACTCTCAAATGAAATAAAAACAATTTAAAAACGTCAACGCTTACAGTACGGATTACTTTAACAATGTTTGTTTTTCAAATCACACCTTTACTTCACAATGTTATCGCATAGTAATCCTACTCACTTATTTTCATTAAACATCCTAACACATATTTTCTTAGGTTTCAACTGAATTAAAATCTAATGAGAATAACACATATCAATTTAAACGTACCCAGCCCATGTTACTGAAGTCACATCGTATTACTCCGCAAGATGTCTCCACGAGCGCGCCTTCAATCCTGTAAGATGCAGATGTTACTGCATTAGAATTTAGTGCTTCTGCAAGGCACCAGAAACATTTCTGACACCATAAATCTAAACACCTAAGTCTGGGGTATTAGTTCAAATTGTCTTGTTCACGACGCTACACTATACAGCTTAAACTGTCGTAACCACTCGCAGTAATGTTAAACGAAACAAAGCTTTGTATCTCTAACAATAAATTACACATTGCTTCAGCATTATATACTTTAGTGTAGTTACACCAAGTATACTAATGGATTCGAAATAGATTTGTCTGGGGTGTATCAACTTCAAACGATCCGAAAATAATTTATCTAATATGAAGTCCACTCTTTAACTAAATGAACTACTAAGTAATGTTCGAACATCAAGCCTTTTTTGTATGTACTGTGACAGGTTTGTTTGAATTAAACATTCGCTTTAAGCCGTTCACATACTTGAGACAATTTACATTCCATTATATTTCCGATATTGTACTCGAGACACGATACGATCCAAATCCCTATATGATTAAGAAACGAGCTAAAGTCCGGTGTCAAACTCGGCAATCGCAAAGCTATTGCAAATCTTATTGAAACGAGCGTATGCAAGAAAATGCAAAGCGTTGCATTCCTGAAAAGGCGCAAGTCATCAAAAAACTTGTATTCTTTTCAAACTGCTTCCAATCACTAGACAGCAGTCTTGACAGAAACTTAAAATTTTATACAATTACTGACGGCCTAGAAGCGGTTACGAGTGGTGAACGATCTTTGGCTGTAAGTAAAACCAGTTTCGGTTAGCTCTTCGATAGAAAGCAGATAATCACCAAGTTGCGTATTTCTATTCTTCCAAACACAGTTAAGCCACTTGCAATACAATGTACCTAATGTATACGTATGTTTTAACATCATCATCATCAGCCTAAGTCGACTGCTGGACGTAGGCCTCCACTGAGCCATTATACAAATTGGTTACGGGAGTGACCATATACCGTTCAGTAATTCCGTAGGTATACACTAAATTACAGAGTATGTATGCCAAAAAAATACAAAAAATTGAAACAGCTAATAATTCAAAATTGCAGACCGCATAATATATAAACAGTATAACTTTATGGTGTGTTCATTTAAAGAACTCAATAACCTACACTATTATAAATTTAATTTATTATTGTATTTATAAATACAAAAACAAACAGCAAAATGGATAAAATAAAAACTTCTAAAATAACTTAATAGATGGCGTTGACTTCACATTCTTATTATACCGCGTACATTTCTCTCAGTAAATGTTCTACTTTCCCTATTAGTCAGCGTAATCTTAATTAAGTTAATACGTCCCTTTAAATACAATTTAATCACATATAAATTAATCTGTTTGTGTAGCTGAATTAGGTGTGTAGAACTTCGGTAACAAGTGGAAGACAACTCCTACGCAATAATTGAATTTGCCGAACTGTTGATAATTGGTTTGATGTAGTTAATAATTCAATTCCTGCACATGAAGTGATGAAAACGTGCTTTAGCCTGGCACAATATTAAAGATAGGCATAGTTTTTACATATTAAAAAAAATCTTGATCTGATCTCTCTAAAGACGATTGATACGTCAGGATCCAGTGTATAGAACAGACAATTTTAACATTTGACATTTTTACAGGTGCCGAGGGAGGCCAAGACTCGTCTGTCTTGATCAAACAGGGCAGATACTAACTGATGGACAGTCAGAAGTCTCCGAAACCGGCGTGCATGTATGAAGAGAGTGATGAGTGTAGAAGAAGCGCGGCTGTAAGGAAGTTTGCCACTCGGTGTTCTCTGCCTACTCTGTAAGGTACCTGGCATGAAGAAATGTATAATATGTAATAATAAAACTTTTGTATTTCCCATAGATAGGATATGTGCAAATAATATAAAGTGCTGCAAACACTAGACATAAATAAAACCAAAAAAAAATGTTGCTCTCTCTTTATATGTACAACACATTAACCAGTTGAAAGATTTCGTTAAAACTTTACGGACGCTTTTTGGACGATCTAAAAGCTTTTAGCATATGGGTTGGATAATATGAGTACAATAAATACTTATAAAACAGTATGTGATAATATTCACATGATTCTAGTATTATTACTTATCGAAAAATTGAAGACTACACCTTAAAACTTCCGAACAAGTTCCTGATCTAATAAGAAGCCCAACTCGTCGATACCAAGACTATGCGAAACAACCCACATCAAACATGCAACGAAATTGTCATCTCGTCTCTTCTTACTTCACTTGTGTCACATTTAAATTAGCACCACTTCGCCTTTGTCACATTTTGTAAAAAAAATCCCAACTTTAGTCATATTAACTTTGCATACCTCGGTTTAATTATATTTACGCTCCAAATTATCTTAGTTCTGCTCTCTATATACAAACATCAAAGATACTCGTACATAACCGTGATGTAACATCAGTTACAATACGGTAACATCAGTGTTCATTACCGTGGAAAAATAAATCATACATTAATACACATACCTACATGAGTTTACAAGTGTGGCAGCGACATGTATAACCTAAAAACGTTTCAAATAAATCCTAATGGATGTGTTCGGGATATGCAAATCACGTTAATTCATTATCCTGAACCAGATCTGTACATAGATTGGAGCAGCAATTTATTTATGTTTCCCAGGGATTCAGCCGCGCTTAGTACACGGAAAATTTCAGAATAACACAAGTCGACACTTGACTACATCTGTTACAACCACGAATAATGTACCGCTCATAACCACACATGAAATGGTATATTATATAAAATGCAAATTACGATCCGATGACGTCACACACTCTCTCATTAAAAAAAAATCTCACCGTTTACTATAGTAATCGGGTGATATACATACAGTTATAAATATATACTTTTATAGGATTAATATTCTGCTCATTATCTAAATATCCTGTCCACAGTAGAAGTGGGGAGCACCCGTCCCGGCTCCGCTATCCGGTTCACAAACCACTCGTGGTGCTCGTGGGTGCTCGTATGTTCGAATATGTGTTCTTATATTCGAATAATATGTTCTATATATCAAGATCTATTTCTATCTTGAAACATGTGTCTTCGTATACAAATATGTCTGTCTGACACCATGCCAAATCGATTTCTTGTTCTAAGACACATTTAATTTTTAACTTAAGTAAACCATTGTAATATAGGTATGTATATACATACAAATTTGACTGCCTCGTTGGTCGTGTCGGTTGCAAGTGCGACTGCCGATCGAGTGGTCCTGGTTTCAAATCCCAGGTCGATCACTATTGTAATTTTCTAACTTAGATTTTCTTGTAGTGGCTCGAAGTCTGGAAATGTGCCCAGTGTATGGCGATAAGCTCAAGACCTAGCCCATAATGGGACATATCTCCTCCACTCCTCTGTTAACTCTTCGGGAATCACAGGCATGATGTTAAATTTGTAAATTAGTATAGTATAACATATTTACACAAGAATTATTCGTTTAGTAACATACATATATACTACTAGTATATTACTAGTAATTTAGTTGAAATTTTAATCGTCTAGTTCGTGATAAAATCCCTGGAGCTGCCACCTTAAAAATATCCCGGGAAACGTATAAAAAGATTTTAATCTTCTCCGCGTCTTGTTATCAGCAGACTGTAATAGAGTGGTTACGTAGCGTGCAGCGGCTCGAGGTCACAACCACCTGTGTTAATGATAATGTCACTTATACACTATATATATACTTACATATATGACGTCGTTAGAAGTACGTACGCTTAGATAATGCTAACAACATGCGCACAAAAAAGATTCAGAATTACGAGTATATCTCTTAACCCTTAGTTATTATACATGCAACATATGAAAACATATGAACGTATTTAAATGTAATTAGTTCCTTCCCGCGACTGCGTTCGTGTGGAAGTATTAGTGACAACAAAACGTCCCTTATTTAACTATTTTACTTTTAGCAGGTTCTGCCCATTCCCATGCTTCAAATGTCTCCATACAAATAACAACGATCATGATTGACCTATTTTAATATGAAAACGTCACAGAGTTCCTTTCAAATTTATATAAATCTGTAATTGATTAGTAAATAAGTAAAAGATATTACTTTAATTTTATTTAATTACACTCGGCGACTATAACGAAAATAATTGCTAAGTTACAGCAACTTTATTAATGTCAAACACATTAAAACGTGACCGTTTTCATTAAAAACGCGACGCCAAATTAATTATAATATCATCAACCATTTTCGTTTAAATGAAGTTTTCAACTACCAAAGTTATATAATAAAACTTTACAGTTAAGAAATTTCAGACGCAATCTCGCTATATTATTAGAGCTGTTGTGTTAAGTACGCGTCCTACAGTACACGATAAGCGTGAAGACAAATTCGCTCAAGTGAATCCGAGTTTAATCGTTATAATGACCAAAAAACCGATCCATTGTAGATACACTGCCTCGTTGGTCTACTACCAACTAGTTGGTTGGATTACTAGCGTGACTGCCGATTTCCGATCGGCATCGATCCTGGGTTCAAATCACGGGTCGGGCACTACCGGATTTTTCTAATTTAGATATTGTAATATCAGCTCGGAGTCTGGATTTGTGCCCGATGTATGGCAATAGTGAGACGTAAACTAACTGGTGAAACGTGAAGTGTTCTACATCCCTCTGCCTACCTCTCCAAGGATTACAGGCGTGATGTTACGTGTTAGTTCATTGTAAATACCATTTATCTGACCCTAGGGAAACTTTAGAAATTTAATCGTCCTAATCATACGGATCAACCAGATTCATTAAGATATTATCTGTCCGTAGATAATGTTTCGACTTTGTTAGGTGCATTTGGCTTCTTCCGATAAGTAGTGACTTCTTAGTGTGTCCAACTTAGACAAATATTGGTCCGATGTCTTATATTAAAAGAGAAAGGTTATTGTGGGAAACGCTGAAATGCAAGACTAAAAAGAAAAGGAAACAAAAGTTTTGATTAAATAACACCTAGCTTAAACTACACGAGATATATCAAAAGACATTACCCACGCTAAAAACAACCTTTACTACTGAATAAATTTCACTATAAACGAGCTGCCTACTTAAAAGTAATGATAACAGCAATGCTTAATACAATTTTTACGTTCTTTTTTCATCACCATTGTCATCTTCGTCATCTTCAGCACAATTCTAATAACTTCTGAAAATAAGCTTACGATAGTACGGTATATCCAACCACTGCCGATATATCCAGCCACTGCCAGCCAAAACCATTACGGTACTACGAAGGCCATGTTACGCAACCGATCCCATTAGTAATCGACAGCTAACAAAGGTTACCTTATAGGCAGGTTAGGTAACCTTATCGAAAGCTTTAAGGTAAATTTAAATGCCCCCAACATATCAGGCTAACTGCTATCTTTACAAATCATCATGAGAGCAACGTACTTTGGGCCTCTCACACTCAACGAAGAGACTTACATATGTAAGGCGCGGCATTCAGAAATTTTGTATACATAGGACAGTGGTGTCGCTAATCTTGCGCGTTCAGACTGGAACCCAACACTGTTTTAAGTTGTTTCATGATAATTTGGCCATGCCATGATGTTAGCGGGGCGGTAAGAATTTTTAATCGCATCCCCTATGCAGACATTTCCTTTTTATTTGACTACATAATGTCCACGAAGGCGCGGCCGACTTCCTTGTCCAACAGAACTTAATAAGTAAACAAACATTCAAATGTACACTTATATACAATATTTCTGGCCCGAGTCGGTACACAAAATTTTACATCAAAATAAAAAGAACAACGATGCAACATGAGTCGTGTGATCTATACAGATTATTGCATTTTCATATTTTGGTGCATTTTAAAACACTATTATAAAACAGCGTAACATCATGTCTGTTGCAGTTGAGGAGTGCAGTAAAAATTAAACAGTGCCCGACCCGGGATTTGATTCCAGATCATCTCGATCGGCAGTCGCACTTGCAACCAATACGATCAACGAAGCTGTCACTATTATAACATATTTAAATAAAAGGCTTATTTACATTATCAAGAAGAAAATTTTTAAAGATTTCACGGCAGCTGTTTGTTTTTAACCTGCTAATTATTTTCTTCTAAGATGTTTAACGAGACTTTTCCTGACGCTGCGTGTTCCCGCAGAGCGACGCTCGCAGCAACTTCTCCCCATCAGTTGTCAGCGGCGGCTCAGAAGTTTCCTTTTACATGCGCGTCACGTAAATTGTTACTTCGCTTCCTTCCAAAGTCTTCGGAAAGGAAAAAATCTTACGTTGTTCTTACAACACCCGTCTATCTAAAAACATGGTCAATATTATATTACAAATTCAACCGGACGCTTCCGTGTTGCGCTCTTTTTCACAACCTGATACAGCTTCGATATTTCTCTTCTTGTCACTCTCATTTCAATTTTTGGAGCAAAAACGAATTCTAATATCAAGTAGATGTTCCTTTCTAACTAAATGAAAGAAAACGAAGGTACGTTTGTTCACATTTGTTGATGAATTTTTATACGATTTCAATAAAACTATAGCAAGCTGTATAAATCTGAGGAATAGTGTAGTAAGTACAGCCTACCTGTATTCCACTACATGATACTGAACTCTTACTAACTTCGGGCGCGTGACAGATCAACTATTATACTAACTGATATTCAGCTTAGAAATTTCCACCTGAAAACTATTTTATTATCATCATCGTCAGCCTATTGCAGGCCACTGCTGGACCTGGCCCTTCCCTGAGGAGTTATAACCATAATCCTCACGCTTAGCATGCGGTGTGGCGATTATAGAGCACAGCCTCTCGCACTGCCTACTCTGCTACCCAAAGGCGGCCAGGGTATGTAACTGTACCTAGACAGACTTACAAACAGACATAGACAGGCTTAGTCGCCTCTTGCTACACCTGTATCCCAGCACTGGGTCAGACCGGAAATGTTATTTATAACCTTATTAATTTATTCATCCTCTTCGTCACCATTAAGACAACCCCTGACCTTTTCCTGTAAGTAGCTAAAAGTCACGTCGCCTCCATCAACAACCCTCAGCTGTCAACATCGATAGCGAATTACCCCGATATATGCGCGTCACGTACATTGATGCGCCGTCCCTTATATCATACGCATACATATCAAGGGGGAGTTCCCTTACTTTGTTTAGTTTCGTCTGAATATGTTGGATTAAAATATGACCTTGACCTGTATCATAAGATTATCACAATCATTGAATATCACAAAGCTTATTACAATATTTAATGTAAAAAAGATGATTCATTAAATTTAAATTAACTTTGATAGTGAAATGGAATGGAGTTTGGTTTCTGTTGAAGGGGATTGCCTTTGGAAGCATAGGTACACGTTTTTCTGTTACCACCGAGACGCACCCCTTTCAGTCTTGTGTTCTGGTTACCGTGCGCTACTTACACATATGACAACACGAGGGGTTCTTACCTGGTCCTCAACAGTAGTAACGTATTAATGACCGGTCACTGAATCTATTTTAGTTGTATCTGAGATTTTGGACGAGGATCATGAAGGTAAAAGACCCAAGTCAG
>DWDV01000318.1:0-17925 GCA_018245615.1 Mimoniades ocyalus | reverse complement strand
TATACAATATCATACAAGTGTAGTAGAAGAGGATAATTATAACTATGTATACACATATACAATATCATACAAGTGTAGTAGAAGAGGATAATTATAACTATGTATACACATATACAATATCATACAAGTGTATATTGTGAGGCAGTTTTAATTTGTTTACTAGTGTAGTGTATTTCGTATTCTATGTAGCATGATTACATGCGTACATCCACATTGTAACTTACAATTTGTTACGGGAACATTAATAACAGATACAAAAAAAAATGGCATAGATTAAAAGTTTTATCAAAACATAATTTAATAGGTATAGATAATAAATAATTAGATAGACAAATAAAATAATTCCAAACATGTTTTGAAACTTCTGATTCCTCTTTGCCCGCCAAATCATTGTCTATACCTTTCCTCACGGATTTGGAACATCACGAAGAAGAGAATATATCGATTCCAATGACACAGATACCGTATTGATATTTATTGCACTAACATTCACATTTCGATACCGACATTACATCGGGCTCGAAATAACATTAAATTCGTGCGAATTCAACACGATCGTAAAACTGAACGCGTGAAGTGCAACGAATTTCGTGAAATATCCGAACGACGAGAAACGGTTACAATAGAAGACATGTTTTTAGGTTACGCGGGAAGAGGATCTTTGTCCGATTGCTATATGATCTCTTAAATGGTATATCAAGTTAACTTGGAGTGCACAAGCTATTGTTGTTTGGCTACAATCCACTATAATTTACGATTATTATATTTCAATGTCAAATAGCTCTTTCCATACAGATCCCACGCGCTTCTTTTACGTGATATAAAGAAACAATAAGTAGTTTACAATGGAACATTTGGTAGAGGTGTTTTAGGCGATGTGGTGGGGGAATCTGCGTTCCAATGTTATCTGATCTCTTGTATTATATATCAAGTTAACTGGGACAACTGGTTGCCGTTGCTTGACCGTTTGGGAGAGACTGACTCGTAGCCGACCCTGACCGTCCGTGACCCGACTCAGGCGCAGTCCCCATGTTAGTAACTGCATATCACATAAATATATTAGATTGTAAAACATATTATCACGTTATTTCCCATAGAGGTAAGCAGAAAGTAATGATTTCCACGTGCTTTAGTCTTGGCTAATTTATTTCGCCTGTTCCACATTAAAACCCAGGTCAAATTTGTATTTTATTTCATTCTCTTTATCTTTTCAAAACTGAAAAGAATGTCTAAGCATATTGAATTTAAACGCGAATTCTGCCATTTATATATCTAGTAAACATTTTTTTACAAACCAAAAGCAACATTGTATGAACAGAGTTTGAGTGGCATTAATCTTATGGCTATTAAGTGTAACATTAAAGCTATGAATCATAAATTCCATTGTATAACTTAATAAATCAAAAACACCATTATTCCCCCATGCCGTTACTCAGATCTCGATTGTTAACTTTGTAAAGACGCGTTTACTAATATTATATTTTTACTTCGTTTCTGTTGTTTTTATGTATCGCATGAATATGTTGTATTTGTATTGATTTATAATTAGGAAAAATTTTAAATATATTAAATCTTTAAATCTTTAGTGATACTAAAATTTTAATAAGTAAATTAAAATATTTGTACTCACATAATTTTTAGACAGCGTGACAGACTATGGCTTTAACCCTTCTGAGACAAGCGGCGTATCCGACATTGGAAGGATTTAAAAGGATTGATGTTGATAATAACAATAAATGTTTAACAATAACATTTTATACTCATAGCTCTGTACTCGAAGTCTTTGCGTTCTGAGCTTGATGAAAATAACTCACAAAGTGCTCGAATATCCTTGCCAGAAACACAAATATTAATTTGTCATTAATACGCAAGTTTAGGAATCGAACTCGTTACCCTTTACGCCAGATCAAATGACCTAAGTCGTAAAGGTTCCTGCTTTACTTCTTCTATCGATTAAAACATTCTTTTCACTCAGAAAAGATTAATTTAAATTCATCTTAGCCGATCGGAAGGTAGTCTTTGAATTCTCAATCTGACATTGCGTAACATGATTCGTCGCAGTTCACTGTCTGTAATAACCAATTGTAACGGGCCATGTAACGACTTATATAAAAGTTATCGTTTAATAAACTGTTTTGTATTTTCATGCGACTAAGGATTTGGTTTTATTTGCTTTCAATACGAAACTATTACATCATCACAATCATTATCAATCGGTTGTTAAGACCAAAAGCCTGCCATCCTGGCCAAATGCGGGTTGGCAAACTCAGCTTCCCATGAGGAGCGAGTTTTCCATGGTAGTTGGTTTCCTTCTTCTTTTTTATGTAACCAAGAGTATTATAATGTAAAAAAATCAGTTTATAACGACAAAAAATTATTGATATCATTCCGTTTACATTACATTTGTTCTAATCTCGAAATACGCTTACACCTACATAAATCTTCCCCAAATAAATCACAATATATAAAGTCATTTATCGCTAAATACATTTGTTTTTATATAATTTTAGAAATATCAATCACTACATTGTAACATAACGATTGGATTTAGCAACTACGGACTATTTCCGTAATACTTATATTCTATATTCTATATATTCTATATTCCGTATATAAAGGAAATCGTTTGATATATCTTAAGATTTTCAATTTGTAGGTTCCTTTACGGAGAAGGCAAAGCGCATCTAATGACATTTCGCAGATGCTATTCTTACAGATGTGACTTGCTTATTACACAATTTGGCAATCCCCTGTATAAACCGCAAAATATTTCTATGGAAACGATCACGTATGTCGAAAAATGACAATCTGCCTCGTCTTCCGTTCTGTGTGGTTGCTGACGGCGTACAAAACGCGGCAACCACGCCGTGACGAGAGCAGCATTTGTGGGTGATTTCACGAGTTCACATATTTGGTTAAATGCCAACATGTATCAAATAAAGAAGATAATGAATAAAGCTTATTAGGCATATGTATGTGTGTGTGTGTTTTGCACGTAAAATTATTAGTATAACAACACAAGCGTGTTTCCACCAAGGGGTAGGCAGAGGAGTGTAGTACACCGACGTTTCCCCAATAATGTTGTACGTCTCATGGAATAGGGATTTGTATCATTAATACAATGTAGGTTTGCATTTAGAATTCATATTTTTTTTGCTATATTGTTTCTGACACCAGACAAATTCTCGCTTTCACTTAAAGTTTATCAGTAAAAATCAGACTAAAACTAGTAGATGTGTAAAACAATGAAGTGTAAATAAATAAACAAGTAAATATTGCAATACGATAGTGCCTAATTGAGACCGTATTCTGTTCACGAGCCCTACGATACCTCGGATCGGATAACTATCTCGCCGGCGGGCGTATGAACTAGATCTTAACAGTTATATCTAGATAAAATCAGGCTGTAAGGTTCAATGATTGTTGACTTCATTTTGTACCTACGAACATTAAATTATAAAATAATTCTATACTGAAGATTACCCCTAATACGTTAGGGATAGTCCTATCACTGACTATTACTAATAATAATTAGGGATACTCTTTGTATACCCATACAAAAAAAAATATTAAAATAATGACATGTACAAAAATACTGAATATATTTTTGTACACGTCATTATTTTAAGTAAAATTCATATAGACATACATTAGCCCCAAAAAAAATTACATTCAAGTAAACACAACAAGGACATGCTACACAAGGGACACTAAACGGCCGTGTTTTTATAATACTGACAGATACATGTAAGTACGAATCCCGCACACGGCCATGTGCGTTTGTGTGTGTAACCTGCAGTACTTTAACAATGGGTTCGTTAACTTTTAGAAGTAAGGCAACCAACAAGTACAGCGTACGGCGCAGGTACCGCGCACACGGGGAGTTGTCAGATCACTTAAGAGATATGTAGTTTAAAATTTACATACTAGAAATTGCTAATGTTGGACGATATAAAAAGAGAATATACATCAAACAACAGTTGTTAACAAAGGGGGGACAGTGATATTTTTACCAGGTGGTGATATAAATTTACTACATAATATACTAAATCCATGCTTAGACAATTGAGGCTATTCGTTTTCCAGTGAGTAAAATTCCAGGGAGTTTTTTGAAAACAATGAGAGAAATTAATTATACTAGAGAAAATGAAGCTTGTCAGCTGTTTCAGGATAAAGATATTCTCTCTGCCTACTCGTATGTCGTAAGGGATATGGAGTCAAGATACAATAATAACAGTAAAACAACGAGAAAACCAAAATGAAACGTTTAAAATAATACAGTTCTTCTACAAGAATGCTTGGTAAAGCGTGGTAACTAACAGCTATTACAAGTAATTTTAGATTCCAGTACATTTTTAGGAGGTTTTGGTTAACACGCATTTTATTCCACGAAAATCTGTATTTCAGTTTTTATTGGAATGTATTTTTTTATACACCGCGACTAATATCAATGGCAAAAAGCAATACTTCTGAATCATCTTCATTTGTAGTATCGCCATCTTGGAATTCCAATGTTCTTTGAGAGCTGGCTAGGTATTTAAAATTACCGCGTGAATCGCTTGTTTTTCTTGGGTTGCGAAAGGTCTCGTTTTTTTGTACGTTTGAATTTGTAGATGTCAGTTGTTTACGTAAATGGTTATTGTATCCATGTTGAATATTTATCACTATCAAATACATACTATCAAAAAGTTCTAATGATTGTCACGTAATTGAATGTCATTCAAATTATACCTCTAATTGTATTTGCCATACCAATTTCAGCTCACTTATGATTTAAGATGTTTTTAAACGAATAAAAAAAAATGGAACCATAAAAAGAATTCGTTTACTAAATCATTTTAATTAGAAACATTTTAAAAAGTGCTCAATATACAAAATATGTATAATTTTATAAGACACCAAGTATTCATGCGAATTAGATTAATGTATATATTAAAAGACTTGTAAAACATTACAAATATGTATTTTGCAAACGATAGCAGAACATATAAATTAAAAGATAAGCGGGTGTGATTCAAAATAAATGATTCTGAGAACTAACAAGGTACTTGTATCATTGGAAACGGATGTGATGTGCAAACAGTGGCCGATAAAATTATAAACAATGCCGTAGAGGAAGTAACACGGCACCGCGAACGCTACTACCCAGTGACGGTGTAGTTTTCGCGATAACGACTTACTCATAGCTACCATGAAATATAATCATGATATAGTAACGCCAATGTTACTATTATTCTGTAATATTATAATAGTAACATTGGTAACATTGGTAACATAATATCTATCTAATACCTTTAAACGAGCAATTCTTGTATATACATATACTCGTATCAATATCAACGATCTCGGAAACGGCTCCAACGATGTTCTTGAATTTTGTACTTAGGGAGTTTCGGGGGCGATAAATCGATCTAGCTAGGTTTTATTTTCAGAAAATGTCGTTTTAACCGTGTTTTCAGGCATTGAAAAATTAAACGAGAATACGAAGGTAAATTTCGCCATCATTTATATTGTTATAATAGCTCAGGTGGGAAAGCGGGTGGTCGCTCAATCAGAAAACCCGGGTTCAAGACCAAAGGTGTCTCCAGTTATAGATTATTTTAAATTTTTATTTTTTTGTTTTTTCCTTTTATTTCCTTTTTTTATTTTGATTAACTTTATAAATAACAACTTTTTTATTTGTTTATTTTTTTATTATGTCGGTAAGATTGAAAAATATTGTTCATATTTCGTCAATATGTAATTGATAACAACGTAATATCACGCCTGTAATCCCCGAAGAGGTAGGCAGGAGAATGCCGAACACTTCCACGTTTCACCAGTTACGTTTACTTCCCACTATGGTATAGGTGGTGAGCCTGTTGCCATACACTGGGCACATGTCCAGAGCTACTACTAGAAAATTTAAATTAGAAAAATTTTGTAGTGCCGGATCCAGGAATTGAAACTAGGACCTCTCGATCGTCAGTCGCACTTGCAACCAACAGACTCACGATGCAGTCAATATGTAATTCGTATATAAATATATAGTAATATCACGCCTGTAATCCCCGAAGAGGTAGGCAGAATGTAGCACACTCCCGTGTTTCACCAGTTACGTTTACGTTCTACTATGGAGTAGGTGGTGAGTCTTATCAAAAAAAACACCGAGCTAAGCTCGGTCATCTACTAGTTTATTTTATTACTGCATATTTATTTCTTTTTATATATTTATTTTATTACTATTTGTTCCCATTACTCACTTCCTGAATTTACTTACACCGAACGTCGAGGCATACCGAAATATTTTACTTAATGTAGGTAATTAATACAATTTCAATGGGACGATGTATGTATGTCATCCTAATTTCCTTAATAGTCGGCATTAATATCATTTATTTGTAAGAAATAGCTATTATTAGTGAAAGTCGTTTCCGCGTCCCCCGTACGGAAATTTGGATCCATAAATTAGTAGACCTATATTCTTAACAAGAATATAATAGATTTATTATCAATATATAGATTTATATGCAATGATTAAAACATTTCAATACAATTCATGCAATAAATCCAAACATATCTTTTTACTGATTCTTCAACCTTTCTACCCTTTTGTAGACTAATCTTCAAAGATAAACTCATTCCGCTGATTATTTTTTCTATTTTATAACAGTAATTATCCAGTTTTGTAACACTTTTTGTATCTTTTTCCTACTGTACTGTACTGTACTGATCTATACACGTTGGCTTTTGAAGTATTCGCTTGTTTCATTACTATAGTATTCGATGAAAAATTTTAAGTATAAGTATTTGTGCGTGTTACATGCATTTATAAAACTCATGAAGCTTTTTATTAAGATTCAAGTACAATGACGTTCTCAATAAAAATGTACAGTTATCTAGTATTATTTTATGTTGTATTTATATGAACAGTACTTTTAATCTTGGAAATAATCTTTGATTTATATGAACGTAGTACTTTTAACAGTGCAAACATCGTTTCGTCCTTCAAAATGCACACAGACAATACACTGTAAACACAATATTCGGCACTGCGCTTTTTCATTTCGGTAAAATTCGTGAAGGTACAGACGTCCAGAAATAGAATTTACTAGGCATCTTTTGAAAGATAACTATTAACAGCTAGCAAACACGAATATTGAAAAACTAATTGAATTAAAGAAATCGTAAATACTACCCAGCCATCATGCTCCCTTTATTTCTGATTGTATTCACAGGCTAGTGAGGTTTTGGATTCTTTCATAATTTATCAATTCGAAGTTTCGAATATCATGGCATGTCTTGCCGCTGTAGTGGCTGCCTTTTAAATCGTCGGGGTTACATTGAGAGTGTCGTGATAGATATAATTAAAAAATATTAAGTGCACAATGTATCTGATCTCAAACTAGGGCAGTGCATGCGCTTTTCGAAATCCAAATTATATCCAAATCCAAGACGAATACTACTCATAGACGACTTTTTTACTGTTACACAGTTGGACGCGAGTCTTCTTTCAGAATTAGAGGAGTTATAGCTGTAGTTTGCTGTGTTGGCCTAATGAACAAAATGAAAAATGCTTAAGCTGTACAAATTTCCTTACGATATTTTTGTTACCCGGGACATCGTTAAGGGATATTTGACCTAACAACGCAAATATTTTTTGTAAAGAAAGCAGTACGTGCCAGGGTTTAAGACCAGAGGTGCTTCCGAGGTGGATGTCTGAGATCTAAAACTATCATTTTTATAATGTGAATATATCAGTAGCTATTGTAAACATAAAATATAAAGATTGATATAGACATTCATCTGTATACTTACACGAAGCGCTTTGTCAACCAATTAATCGATCAACTGTTCAGTTAATCGACCAGTGTGTTGATCAATTTTTATACCAGTCTATCGATCGTTCAATGAGTCAGGCATCCAATCAGAACATTTAAGATTTGTCTTTCAGTCAATTGACAGATTAATGGACGGACAGACCAATAAATCTGTGAATCAATAGACCAATCGTAGCATGTGAATTTTTCATGTTACGGCACGACAAGTTTCGTTTTGTTCGGTCACGATTATCATAATTTAGCGTTTCTAACTTGGAAGACGGTAATAAAATTGTAACAATCGAGTTACGTAGTATTTGTATATAAACAGTCTTCAGATAAACAAAAGTTTTAACAAAACAAAAAACCGACTTCATAAAGAAACAAATTAAAATGCACTAAAAAATAAAAATTATTCGTCAAAGTCAATCAAATTATTACGATCAAATTTTTGTAGTCGGCGTCAGCCAAGGAAACATTTCAACTTCTATACGAACCACAATATATTGTGAGTACCTACTGTCACAGACCATCAAAACCTATATACACCCATTTACAGATTAACTTTTAATTTACCTATCTCGCCTACCTACCTTGGCTGACACCGACTCCAAAAATAACAATAATTGTACCTACATTTTATTATCGTAATAATTTGATTGACTTAGAAAAATTTTGTTTTTACTTTTTAGTGCATTTTAAGTTGTTTTTTTTTGAATTCGGTTGTTTGTTTTGTTAAGTTTGGTGTAAATGTTGCCCTAGTAATATATCGGCTAACACTAAATTCAAAATGGTAACGTTTCAAAGCTTTCCAATAAATTTATCAATTCGTTCGGTTCAGTTCCCCGTTGACCTACAATCAGGCTAAACACTGTATGCTTTGCTTAACTTAATGCCAGACGACGTTAATAAATTCCAAGTAATTTTTATAGTACCAATGGTTACTAATAACCTTTGTATGAAAATAATCGGTTGCCGCATATTCTTTCTTGTACCTGTAGAATATGTCTTTACACGCCCAACGTTTTCGGATATACGTACATATAACTAACATTGAGCACAGCTCGGATGGACCTGGATGCCACGTCACATGCTGCGCCGTACCTACGCACTAGAATCACTCGCAGTACGAAATTGGTATAATTAAACGTGTGATTCGATCGAGTGCGCAATATTTCTCTTTGATGTTGCTGTTAAATGAATATTTCGCTGTGGTTGCAGTTATTTTGTTAATTGCGTATATTATGGGACGCCGAATGGTCTGTTCGTTTCCGGCGCGCTCGCACCGTCAACATTAATAATATTATGCCTGGTCTGAGACTTACATTATATAATATGTATTTCAAACCCTTTATGACACGTACATAATGAATCTTTTAATTACTGGTTAAAATCTTACATTTATGCAAGTACATTAACACGTCGACCTAGTAACTTGGGCGTCATGACAAGTAGTTTTTTTGTGGTAAATACGGAAAGTTGTGTCTTCTTGCGGTTAAACCCGACTAAGGTCAGTGGACCCCGTCTGAGACTTGCTCCATGAAGTGCTCGACTTCAAACACAATCACGTCCACAAATCTTCCTATTCGTCTACTGGAGCTCAAATAATATTGAGCACATAATATAAGGTCACTCAAAAATAAGAAAACCTATATAAATATATATTTGTATGGACATTAGTGTAGCCTCTCTGCCCTATGGCTACCACAATACAAATTCTGCCTACCTTCAGATCAGATAGCTACGTGTGGAGATGTACCAAGTTATTTCCTTATTATACACTTATTTATTGCTATCCCTGAAGTTAGTTTTAACGTCATTTATATATTAGTTATTTAACTGTGCTTACATATTTAAGTGAACATTATGTTAAAGATACAGCTTGAGGCATTTCAATACTCTAAAGATATACAAAAAAATCAATTATGAATAAATTGTCAATCGTACGAGTAAATATAACAAAATGTTGTAAGCTGATTATTGTGTCAGGTTCGTAATTGTATATAGAATTAATCCTGCTTATTTAGGTAACCTGAAATAAGGGCAATAACCTTAAAAGTGTATTTTCGTAATTAAGGAAATTTTCAACAGTCAGTTCACCTCACATGGCGAGCATATTATTCAGTATTTAATAATCATATTTCAATGTTTATATTTATGCATGTATATGTATGTATTTATATCTGTTATTATTATTGTGATTTCATTAGACCTGGTCCCTTACGGTGTCAGCAGAGGATGCGCTCCTTTTATGCAGCATCTGAAATATTTGGTTAAGATTGGCGAGAGTATGCATTTGGTCACTCTTTTAGCAGCCCGTCTCTCAGGGTAATGTCAACGGGTCGATGTTATGATGATTTACTTGTTGACGTGCGATTAACGCGTAATATAATTATACATACACCAATCGATGTAAGTGTAATATTTGCACGTTTCACAAAACACTATTCAATTTTCACAACGTGTATAATTGCACGGCGGTCTAAGTGTTTCCGCTTTCTTCCGCGTCGACCCTTCACCGTTAACAAGAAGTTATTCGGGCGTAACATGAAGTTTCGAGTAAATGTAGCATGTGTTTAACCACAGCCATAATTCCAGCGTAACGACCTTCTACGTGCGAGAGATAAGTCGAAGTTTTCGGCAGCGAAGGTATTTTCAACTGGTTTATCGTACGCACGTTCGGCGAAATTTTAATGAACGCTATAGTTAGTAAGAGATTTATAGTGCTCGTTACCTCGCGTGACGTCACGGCGGCGGCTCACCGCTTGGATTTACATATTTTGGATTACGCTCTTTAAATGGCTATAAAACTACAGAAAAGGAACATGATTTTATTTGACGTTTACTTACCATCATAAATATAAACAGTGGGTACGGTATTTATTTTTACATAAATTTAATTTTTTTTTTTTTTGTTAAACAAACGGAGAATGAGGTTTTGAAACAAGTACTTACGAGATAATACGCATACTTATTAACCTACGCATGTTACTGTTCGGCGGCCGGCCAGGACCACTTGTATTTAACGCTTGTATTTGCAATTTTTTCCTTAAAACATGAGGTTACTTTGTTTTTATTTTTGAAAAGAAGGTAAATATTTTTTTTTTATAAATGTCGTATAGTTATTAAAATATTTACAGAAACATATGGTCTTGCGGTCAAAATATTATTGAATTACATAAAATGTAACTTTGGAAGTTTCTGTCGAATATCTTTGGATCCGTCCAGACTTGGGATGACTAATCTCACTACCGTGTTGCTTTACTATGGATATTATTTTCGATTTGCAATCGCGTAACACATGTGAGCCAAAAAGTTATAGTTTTATTTTAAATAGAGTAGTATAATGTATAACTGTAATTTACAGGACGTAATAATATTTTACCTTACTTAAGAAACGATCCGTATACCTACATATTGTTTAATGATTTAGCGCGTGGGCCGGCGTTGCGTGCGGCCCCATCAAATTGGCTACGCGTGCATTGATTTATACGAACCTCAGGGCTACGTCTTTATTCAAATACACGGGGGTTGGAAAGAAGTGGAGCGCAATCGTTTAATGTGGCGTGATGCCTCGATCATAATCATAGATATTAAGAATAATACCACCGATGTTTGATATGATTACGAGTACATAAAAAACGTATAACTATTTCTAATGACTGCCTCGTCGGTCGTGTTGGTTGCAAGTGCGACTGCCGATCGGGAGGTCCTGGGTTCAATTCCCGAGTCGGGCACTACTAAACTTTTCTAATTTAGATTTTCTAGTAGTGGCTTGGAGTCTGGATTTGTGCCCGTTGTATGGCAATAGGCTCACCACCTGATGAAACGCGCAAGTGTTCTACATTCCTCTGCCTAACTCTTCGGTGATTACAGGCGTGATGTTACGTTTACTATTTCTAATGTCTCTATACTGTGAATTTCATTTTTTTGACCCTTTTTATGACTATATTAAGTGTAATAAATAAATAACTATTTAATTGTTAAATATAAGAGTCCTATAAATAAATGAGGTATTTCAACCCCACCACAATAGAATCCGACCGTCGCATTACCGAAAATAAATAATGCATAAGAATAAGTGAAATAGGTTCCCACCCTTCCACATAATGAGGGCACATAGATATGACGGCGGCAGATCGCAAAACAATTTGTTAGATAAAGCAACGCGGGCGAGCCGGCTGACAAATACGTGATCATGATTGGCAATTACTTGTGCATTTTTAACGTATCGATGTTTCGAAAGGTAAGTTGTAGGTACTAGGGCAATAACCCCGCACTTCGTTTCAAGTCCAGAGCTGTGTAGCTTCGGTCCTTGTTATGGGTAAGTCCTAGAATGGGACTTTAGTGTGTTGTAGCAGATACTAAGGCAGTTTATTTTTTTTAACATTTGATCATTATTTCTTGTTAATTGTAATTATGAAATAATCGAGAAAAATATTATCCTGCGTTTTAGAGATATTAGGTTTACAAATTATTTTACTTGCAGCTATGTTTATTAGGTTTTGGGAAGTTTAGTAATTGCAAAAAGTTCTGTATCGCTGAAATACTTCTCCGAGTATTACCAGGAATCCGTTACGCGTTCACACGCAACATGGCATGTATCTATTCAAGGTTTTATTGCAGGAAGATTGTTTGAATTAGCTGCGGAATGGGTAATAAAATACCGAAGTACGAACGCATTATTTGTTTATCAGTTGAGTTTATCAAACAATGTTATATTAGAAGTGAGGTAATATCTCCGTAGCAAATAGGACATTTCAGTCATACCACTGACGGTTAGGTATTAGCGAATGATCACACATGATTACTTTACATAAACATTTCGCGTTGATTTGGAAAAACGTCCGTCCTCGTTGTCGATCGACATAACCCACGTCGTCGTCCAGTCGGGCCGCAACAGGGACTTAGATTCGAGTTTTTCTCTACGTAAAGAAACAACTTTTTGTTTACCAGCGAATGGAGCCAGTGAAAACCAATATATTTTATTGCCCTTTTTTACGGTGTAATGAGCTTGGTTGGTTATGTTTCGACAGATGTCAGCGCAACTGCCGGCTGTGAATAATGGGGTGGTCTGCGAATGACTTCCCTCTGCAAGAAGCGCTACGATTTGTAATATCAACTTCTAAACAGCCGGTCTTTGTACCGGTGGCGAAGTGTATGATTGTAGCAAACATTTAACTCGATAAGTAATCATCGGGGCAAATAAGTGTATAGCGTGATATTATTAACAATAAGTTATAACACTTTATCTAAGTATCCATAAAAATGCAATAAGGTGATCGCGAACGATACTTTTAACATACTTTCTCACGCCCTTGTCTGCAAATATTGCGGTATCTTAGTCAAATAAAGAGTTATTAAAGTTATAAGATATACGAGTAACGATTTGTATGAATCCCAGGTGTGCAGCCACGGTCACCTGCACGGCACGTGCTCTCGCATGTATAGTATTAGCTAAAAACAATGAAACGGATAACTTGTTTACAAATATTATTTTAAGCAAAATATATTTCCCTTTAATGTAGTAAACAACGCAGTCGAAGTCGCGGGTATCAACTAGTTGCTAACAAAAGTGTCAAACTGTTTAGTAGTTTACGAGTGTGACATCCAATGAAGCGAGGTCATTGCTAACGCTCATATGTATATGTAGTTATGATAAATATGTACTCATGATATTTTTATCCTCCGTTTCAAATATCTTCAAATCACATTGCTGATAGATACAATCCCGCCGTCAACTGGAGCCCGCCTAAATACACTCGGGCGGAAATTTTAATTTATTTGTTCCATTTCAATTATTTTGCTTCGGCTTAGATTTATTTGACTTGGCACGTGATTCAATGTAAATTATAAGAGAACTTCCGACTGAAAAAATGTTGATTTATAAGAAAGGAAGCTGTGAATTTTTTTAATCAAATATAAAATCTGCTTCTAGTTCACTGCATTTTCGCTCTGTCTATCGCCGAGAGAAAGTCAAATAACAAATATTACGAATTTACCCTATTTTTACTACATTTGTAAAGTATTTGCGCTGTGTGTTGAACACCTGTCCTGCTCGTCTATAGATCATGTGTGTGTTAAAATAATTTATGCGTCGATATCTCAACGATTGATCATATGTGACACTTTTAAAATGAAATACATTTTTTGAAAACGTGGGTTTTTCCGTGGATTACATCAAGTGCTACTTATCGAATTAATTTCTAAGCATTTTCAATTTCAAATGCCTAACACTTGAAAGATATTTTTGAGTATTTCAATTTTGTACAGAGGCTTATACCTCGCGATGTTATAATCGCCCATTCAAAGAAGACGATTAAGTTCATGACGACTATACTATCTATACTAAGTACTGAGTCCCAAATAGTTACTTGGAACCCGAAACTTCGGATGAACTTAAAAAGAGGTATTTCTAAAGAACTTTTATATACATATGTACATGTTGATATGACGACACGTATGAGTGTATAATATGGATCATGAGGATGATCCATATTATACACTCATACGTGTCCATATTATACACACACGTCCATCACATGTAACTTCTGAGTGTGTGAACATATCCGATTTAACGCACTAAAACAACATTCACTAGTCTTGCGATGTATACATTATACATTCCATGTCATAATTTACTTGCCGTCTCGTCTCCTTAGGGATTGCTGACATGTCACTTAAATTTAATATTCTTTGCTAAATTTAACGTATGACAGAGTACAACCCTGAGGTTATCAATTAGAGTAGTAATGCGTCTGTAGAAAATGTCCCCAGAAAAGCGTAAAATTCATTTTGTCCCCCTAGTGGGATGTCGCATGTATGGAGAGAGAAAAGTCCTTAAATGCTCTTAAGAGTAGGGTGTCCAAATTCATTGAATTTTACATAGGGTATATATACTTTATAACATTGGTATTTTTTTTAATCAGGTTAATTATGTATTTAAAACAACAATAAAAAAGACAATTTGTTACAGCAAAACCTTGAAGCAATATAACTCATGTCTTATTAATTACATAGTTTTTAAGAGCAATCAACTTACATACCGGTTCTCACCAAAAACTCTTGCTAGCAGTTTTACATTCCAATCAGAGGATAAATATAGCTGGGAAATAATAATAACCGAAAGTACGATGTAGCCCACGCAGCACTCACTACCAGTTATGAATAAACCTTGATGCTTATGAATATTTTTATATTTTGTATGGGAATTCTAAATAATTCGTAACGTTCCTGTTATTTACAATGAGTCCTAAATATTTGATAGATAGATGCGCGACCCTTCGACTACCTCTTGTAGAAATGTCAAGGGGCCCATGGGGCCTCCCTCGACAGCAGTAACCGGTAATCCGTTAAAACCGGAGGGTCATTCTCAATTACATAATCGTCTGCTCGAGCATCGAGCAATTTCAGATGTCAACGGAATATGGGATAATGCTCTGTCATATCGGCGAGCGCACAATCTGCGGCGGATTTGTGGTAAATCGCAACTGAGATGTGCGACTTATAACACGCGCGCGATTTATTAGGTCAAATTGTGGCTCTCTGTTGTGCGTTACATTATATTTTATATTGAACAGCTTGTGGTACTTAAATTCAGTAACTGATCATGTAACGCCACAAGCTTTTAAATTTAAATGTAGGTATTTTTATATTTTGATAACGTCTATATATTAATTATTCTCATGCTCGTAGAACTGACTAATGTAGTAACACAGTGCAAGGAGTTATGTCCTATTATGTGATCTTAAATATCTTTAAATATTAGAGACACTTACATACCCCGCACACTGCAGAATGTAATCGTAAAAGCTACATAATATTACCGTAAACTGACGGCATTAAAATAAACTTACATTACATGACTATACTTTTGTTTAGTCATACGCAGGGTCGATATAATGTTATGTAAGGTTATACGCTACAGAAAGCTTAAAGATATTTACATAGCCGCCTGTAGCCACTTGTATTTTATAGTTGCGTGGTAATATTTATAAGAGAGACAAGCAGGTCTGACGACCTGCGGAGACAGTGGAATACAGACGAATTAGGAAAGCCCAGGCCGGGCGGAGTAGCGCTGATTGTATGAGGCGCATTTCACAGCAATGGACTTCTCAAGTCCGCGCGGCGCAGAGGAAGTGGGAATGGACACGTAACTATTATCTCGTACTGAGTTTTAAGCGTGAAAATAAATTTGTTATTGAAAAAAGTCGTTATTGCGCTGTACAATAATACTACTTCATTTCTTATTCATCTAAATATGTAGTAAGCAGGCAATTTCGCAATATTACTAGTCAATGGATTTTAATATTGAAACAGGTTGTGCCATTTCATCTTCCTACGCAGCACTCAATCATAATTACGTACATATAAAAAAATTGATATCATAATATAGTAATTGAAAGCTTTCATTAATAGATATAGTCTAGAAAAAACTAACACTTGACGAACCAGGATTCAAATGTCAACGGTCCCCTCACTCGCAGTCGCAATAATTTTAAACTCATAGAGATAATTGCACTCAGAAACATTAATAACTAAAGATGTTTGTGATAAACTCAGTTACGCAATATCAGAGGTCGGTCCTCTTTCGTTTATTAACAGTTTCCGCGCTATAAGAGGAAATACTTGAAATATTGATGAAGCTTCTTAAAGCTCTTCACTTTGAAATATAATTGATCGAATTGGGTGAATAAAGTATTTAGGGAGTCCCCATTAAATAGAGTTCGCGATGTCAAATAACATATGTATGTAATGTTATATGTTGATGGGCGTTTATCGGAATACGAGTCGCGTATATCGGTTTTTAGGTATCGATGCCTGTGACATCGTGAAATTGAATGGCAGATTAAAAAAGGTTTTAAAGCGTGGACGGCACGAACTGATCGCGGATATTATGTGGTCTTTAAAGCACATTGATGATTGTATATAAGAGGATTGACGGGTAATGAGACCCGTTATTAAAACTCAAACGAAACCAAAATGGGTTCAGCTAGGCGCTCCAATAACAAAATCTTCAGTAGTTTCTAGACGTTCAGTACAATTATGATCGATCTGATCGTATTTTACTTATTGTTCTTTTGTTCTCAAGATCTATGTTCTTGATACAATTTTGTACATACAAGCAGAGCAACTATGCACATTATCTCGTATTCAAACAAGTAACAAGTTTCCCCGTGACCTTTCAGTTAGCAGTGACACTTGAAATATCGACAAGGGCGTTGTAAAATATGGACGTCTTAAAAGCAAAGAATGGTCGCTACTTCTGTTTCAAACTGAGGCAACACCTTGATTTATTGGCCTTGAATTCCCCATCGCAGCCTCAGACCAACTTTGCTAATTAAGAGAAAGATTAATTTCCTTTTTCCCTTAAACAATTTCCCTTAAAAGTAACATTTTAAAAGACTTTTCTTGTAAAGTCATATGAAAGAATATGAAAGAGAAATTGAACATTTTAATTAAAAATCCCAACTCAGTTTAGGACTGTATTTAAGAAATTAGCGTCTTTATGATACGTTTATGAAAATATAATATCACACTGCAATAAAATATTTATAGATTTCGTTATCATCTAAATGTTTAAATCGACGTGAACTCTTACTGCTGACTAAACAAAATTAAAGATACGATTTAACGCAATTATTAATATGTACTCGTATATGTCTATATTCCCATTCCACGTCACCGCTCTGTATAATCATTACAACGATATCAACAAACAAGCATAAGACTGATCCTTAATAACACAATGAGGGGAAATTATTATCACGCCATAAACTCATTTGCCATACAGTCTTGTAGTCGCTTTCACCCGCGGCTTAGACTTGCGGCTTGCGTTTGCGAGACACGCCAGTGGGAGTTCTTACCCAAATATTTTGAAACGTTGAATGCAACTCATGATTAATGTTAGTATTAGTTTTGAAATGTAGACATATTAATGTACCAAGCTGATCACTTGTTTTACGATAACACTCTTCCTTTATAATGAAAGACAAATGCAACTTTAAAGATTTTGTAGTCTTGTTCACTGTCTTAAGATAACTAATACATCAGATATATATGCGTATGTGTATACACGCAATCAGCTCTTATCGAGGTAAAAGCAACAGTAAAAATACAAGCGTTC
>DWDV01000317.1:0-17936 GCA_018245615.1 Mimoniades ocyalus | reverse complement strand
AAGTAACTGGTGAAACGTGGGAATGTGCTACATTCCTCTGCCTACCTCTTCGGGGATTACAGGCGTGAAGTTACAGAAGCCTCGTCAAAGACAATTTTCACAATTTTCCAACAATGTTTAAGGAAACATTACGGCTGCGTTTTACAAGAAGACATTCGATAATTGAGATGGTACCCGAGAAGATTCCATTCCTCTGAGATTACAAATTGCATTACGTACCTACATATCCGTTGAGAACGGTGGGCGGACGAATTGTCGACTTCGTCGTGTTTAGAGTTCAGTGTTCAGTCGAACAGCGGTTGAAGCAGTTGCTTACCGAACAACGTTCTGGGATAGCGCTGCGATCGCTCGTTCGAAATACGAATTCCACAAACTTTTTATTTATAAAACTTTTCTTTAAAGTCTATATAATTTGTTTTGGATTTCGAAATATCTCACATTCGATTAATTATTTTATTGGAATAGTTCTAATATTTAAATTGCGAGTGTTTTTTAATTCGAAGTGTGTGTGAAGTGATTATTGAGTTCATATTTTTATTTTTTATAATATAATAATAATAAAAAAGTGACTTGGAAAATGTACCAAATACACTGCGTCTTGTAACTGCCATCTACGTTAATTCGGTAAGTTTAAATGAAGTAAAAGAATTTAAGCTTATTTTAAAATGTAATTTATTTTATTAACTTCTTATATTTATTTACGTACAGACATTATCGTTTTACTATATTTATATCGTTTCGTAAAAAAATCGGCTTCGTTAATTTAGTTACTATTATAATTTACATTTTCATCGAAAAATAAAAAATAAGTACAAGACAATCTCAAAACTCAATTAATTAGAAAAAATATATGGCACGTATGTACGAGTATATTTCTGATTTACTAATTTTGTTTATTGTGCGTGTTGGAAATTGAAAAAAGGCACATAAAGTGTTCCACATTTGAAATATTCATACTTACGTTTTATTAGGAGCTATAAAAAGGAAAATAAATCGCAAGTAACGTTCCAAATTTGAAATAGTGTAATTTAAACTAACATAATACGCATCATATTTCGTAAGCAAGCTGCGTAGACCGGCGACACGAATAATTTGAAAATTTTCTATACGATTAACTTATCGGAATTCATTATAGCGTAACGACCTGTTACCTTATTTGTTCGTGGCAAATGGCAAATCTTTTGTTCTAGAATGTTAAGTTTTTCAGAAAAACTTCCATTACTAACTAGCTATTTATATTTATTGTATTGTTTAAAAATGCCTCAAAGGTACAGGCAACCTAGAACCAATAATTTTAAGGAAATCTTATTAGAGTTTATGAATATTTGTTTAATAAGAACTAAAATATATACTGTTTATTATATTCATTTAAAGAATTCTATTTTCCTTTCTGTAGTGTCCGGATGGAAAAATGCACTGGTACACAAGGCATTCCAAGTTATGTAGGTAATAATACACAATGGCGCAAACTTTATCTGAAGTCTGATTAAAGCTTAGCATTATTAGACATTGCAGTAATGTAATAAGTTATTTGGAAATGAGTGTATTTGCATCTTTTGCGACATGAAATTAAGCCTGATGTCTTAAGGCTGGTCATTAGCTCATTTTTTATTTATTAATTTCTTGGAAATAACAATAAAACCGTGAGTATTTAAACGTATTTTTCCGACAGCTTTCCATTACGATTTTATACGGATTTAATTTTTTCTATGTGCATAAAATGAAATTTTGTCGGATTTTAAGCAAACTAGGTCGCCGCAGTGTGATGACGTCACTACGATTTGACCCATTTTTTAAATTCACCAAGATTAATTCCGCTTTACGTTTTTTACATTTTTTTTGCACGGTATGTTTTCTAAATGAACACATAATAATTATAGATAATGAATTCGTTATTAAAAATTTCCAAGAACGGATTGAAACTAATTAGGTACTCTTTTTAATACCCATAACAAAAATCTCATTCCAGTTAACAGGAAAGTATTGTAAACTTAAATAAAGGAATCACTTACATTTTTACCACAACATCACGCCTGTATTTCCCCGAAGTGGTACCTAGAGAAGTGTACTTCCACGACTCGCCTGTTACGTTATTACATAACCATCCAACCATAGTAAACATTAACTACACATATTTATATACTTATTACCGAGTTTCGACACATTTATTTATCTTTACACACATGCAATGCACATGACGTCCGTAAAATGTTATGAAAACCTAGTAAAATATGATTATAAGACGATATTCGTATTATCGATGCAAATGAGGCGTAACTGCATTCCAAACGACACCTGTGCTAATGGTGTTTAAAAAATCCATTGTAATTAACTAATCGCTTCTACTTAACGTAAACTGTAAGTTGCTAACATACACGAGTATTTGTACCTTTTTTGTATTAAAGCAGTAGTTGCTAAGCGTTACAGATGTAGTGAATATTGGCTATAATCCGTAAAACGTCGATACATTCTTATACCTTCACGCCAAGTCCCTTACGGGGTGGGCAGTCACCACCTTGTACCATATCTCCGACCGAACGTCCATCTTCTAGGTACATTCCTCTTCACAAATCTTCAACATGTCGTTCATTAAAATTATGATATAACAAGATATGTATATGTATGTAGGTATATATGTTATATACTGATCGATATATATGTATCGATACCTCCTAAGTATACTAGGCATTGTCAAAATATAATACTTTTCAAAAAGCCTATTGAAATAGACCTAATTAATAATAGACAACAGTTTAAGTTTACTGACTTGCAATATACATAATACAAGTATAACTATATAATATAGTAGTACATGATATTTATTTTTAGACTGCCTCGTTGGTCGTGTTGGTTGCAAGCGCGACTGCCGATCGAGTGGTCATGGGTTCAAATTTCGGGGTCCGGCAACAATGGATTTTTCTAAATTCGATTTTCTAGCAGTGGCTCGGAGTCTGGATATCTGCCCTGTGTACGATAATAAACTCACCACCTATTGCATAGTGGGCCGTAAACTTAACTGGTGATACGTGGGAGTGTACTACACTCCTCTGCCAACCTCTTCGGGATTACAGGCGTTATGATGCACAATACGCATTTTGAAACACGGAACATTAAAAAGTAAAAAATCATCTTTTGTGGGTTACCGTAACTTAAGTTCGAACCATCTATGTAAATTATGTAAACGCACACGGAAACAGGCCGGAACTAATTCTCTTACGGTCATGAGGGTTTGACCCCTCGCTGACCTTTGGGGGACGAGTCGGTAACTTTATTTGATGATTAGAACAATAAGAGCCGACCGTGGCATTTGAGAGCGGGGTGCCAGAGACAAAAATGTTTAATGACATGATAAAATACTGTAGAGATTCTATCCGATGGTTTATTTATCATCCACGCTGATCGTTCCGTTGTTGAAGAAGAGTCTCTCGCTATGATAATGGGTCTAATCCCCTCCACGTTTTGGGGCAACAGTCTGGTACTTTGTTAAGTATGATTTAGCAGAATTCATATTTACATTCACACTATATCGTGGACGTCTCTTGTATGTTTCCACACAATGTCTTCATTCACAGTCGTACCAAGTGATAAGAAAATTAAGAAACACTCATAACTTTGTAGACTGAGAGATATCTACCTAACTTTTAAACCCGCTAACTGTCACTGCTAATAATTCTCAATAAAATGGAAATTAATTGTTATACCTATGTACTACAACCGTCTATTTTGGTATAATTACTTCAATTTATTTTGCCTCATCCATAAATCGAACTATTAATTGAAGGAACTGAACGAACTGACACGAACAATTCTATTCCTACAGTCCTATTCGTACTGTCCTATTCATCCATTCCTATTCATACAGTCCTATTGGTTGTTGTTAAAATTTTTGTGACTACTGCCTTTTCGTTTGTTAATAATAGCCATATAATTTACGATTTTAGAACTGATTTGGTCTAACGTAATCAATTTAATCATACCCTTAGTAAAACTAGTTTAGATATCAAAGGTTTTGCAAGTATATATGATTAAATCAAGTGAATGGATTAACTAACGTAATTTCGTGATAGCCCGAATAGTTGTGGTCCTAACAGAGCACCTTGAGGAACTCCAGCCTGTCGTAGAGTACTGGCTAGCTCGAGGAAACGTACGCGAATTAAGCCGGTACATATCATAAAATGGTTGTTAGCTACATTGTTCCAAACTATAAATTGATGTTACATCATATTTTAATTAGGCTATCATGTTACACGCGATACGGAGATCACTCTTGCCAAAACAGTAGCACAATTGATAAGAGCCCCGACTGACATTAATATTCGCAATGTGACAGATACAAATGTATAAACAGCTCGATAATTCTTTGACGCGAACGCACATTGTATAAGAGAACACCGTATTATATGTTGAATTTATCTGCGTACTCAATGTGTTACTTGAACAATGTTTAGGCCTCCGAAACCGGTGCGATTGTTAATATCACAAAGGACTTCAGGTCTGTAAGGGTAGATGTATTTTTCGCATACTGCTCTCTGCTACCCCTAAAGAATCCAGCGTGATGGTATTATAATGAAACCGTAAAACGCAAATACGCACTTTAATGCGTTTAGTGAACAGAGTTGCGGGTGAAGTTAATGATTTATAAATTGTTGACGATTTATAGCCAATACAAAACAATTCACACAGTAAGTTAACTTGAAGCGCAATAAAATATGATTATTGCACTCCATCACTCATTTATGCGACATTCACTTATATTTATATTCATTAAGCATAACAATATATTTAATATACACCTACAATAAGATAATTAATTTCAAGCAAGTTCCCATAGATAAATTATAACCTTTTTTATACCTGAAAACTACAAAGACCATTTAAAGATTTTCTCTTGGTAATATACCTTTCATCCGTAGCTTTGTAGAGGTCCACCGCTGGACATCGGTTTCCCATAGACATCGTCAATCTGTCGTATATTGGGCCTTTAAGTTCAGATATGTCACAGCGTCTTCTTCAGACCATAACGACAACGCGCTGAGCTCATTTTATAACAATAGATTGACAAAATTTACATAATTAAAGTATGTATTAATATTATTATCTCAGCCCGTATTACATGACGTATAACAACTTCTATAAACTGGGTGTACCTCCTACAATTCTGCCTACCCCTTCGGAGAAATACAGGCGTGATTTTATTATTATTCGACAGTTACTGCACTGGTATATGTCATTCATTCTACATTAACATCCAATGGGGCGGCCAGAAGTCTCCTTAACTGCTGAGCTTGTAGGGAGAGAATGATTTATGTAGAACAAGCGCGGCAGGTCTGAAGGGTTGAGATTTAAAACACTTGACATTATAAATATATAAAATATATCTACCAACTAAATATTGAAACTACCACAGAATTATTTCTCCATCTCACCCACTGATACGAAGGCATGTATATTTATTAGACCAATATATACTGTGTCTCGCTGTATAAACAGGATGATAAATAAATCGAACACCCACACCACAGGGTGTTCAAATCTGAGACGTTACACAGAGCAAAGTGAACTAAACTACGCATTAAAATGATCATTTAAATGATAAACTTACTTGGTGTCATGTAATTCCAGCGCCACAATTAATTAGTTCATATTGTAATATTCTTAAGCACAAACACCTATGGAGTTTCTTTCGCCGCTTCTCTATAGTGAGGCATTATCCGAAGCGATAGTATTTTCGTTTTGACATACAAAATGTGTTCGAAGAAACCAATTTTGAATAAACACCATTTGAACTATATTGGAAGTTCATCGAGTACTGGTCAATAAATGTAGGCTCGGGTGCCGCGCGCTAGTATAAAAGAAATCCTGCGATAACGTATACATGTACATATGTGGGGGTTCACGCACCTTATCAATGTGCCGTGACCTCTGTTAACACGTGAATGACATTCACCGATAACGCCAGTTCCGTCATAAACGGCATACGTGTAGCGCTGAACACAATAGTCGTACACGTCATTCTCATCATCAACATTTATCGGTCCACCGTTGGGCATGTTTCCCCGGAGTGAAAAGGGTTAAGGCCATCCACTCTGGTCAAGCGCGGGTTGGTAGATTTCATACGCCTGAGAGACCATTGTGAAGAGATTTAGGTGCGCATGATTCATTCATTCTCGCGTCATTCTGCTTGATGTATTACAAAAACTTCAAGCTTTCTCCGGTCTTGCGAAGAACCTTTAAAAGGTAGTCAGAATTTTTGTTACAGATGTAGTGTCATGTGGGTTGTTCACCGCATTAAAACCCTCGGTCGGCTTCCTTTGATTAATAGGAGTACTCCGGGAGCTCCGGCGGAACGCACCGGTGCGCTCCTAGCGCGCCGTCACGGGTTCTACACCCGGTAGAAATATAAACGTCCTAACCCTAGGCTACATCCATAAGGTGAGATTAAAACCAAACGCTAGTCTATTGCTATTAAAGAATTATAATACTACACCTCATGATTCTATCTCGTTAGAGAACTAATTCACGAACACCTTGATTGACTGTCCAGGAGCTTTGAAATCTGTTTAACAGAAATTGAGACTAGAATCAATTTCTTCACTTTGAACGACAAAGATATAGTAAAATTTTTATTTAAAGTCATATTTTCTGAGGTTTAAAGTTCGATTTTGGATCGCGATTACAAGAGAACGTCGCACTACAGCTTTAATCCCAAATAAGACATATCTCTGAACACATATATATATATGTAAATACTTTCACACCTACACACAATAAACCCGTCTACTATCTGGGAACAGAACCCACAGCCCGTGGTTCCGCGGTTACGCTCAAACCACTAAACTATCGGGCCAATCGAAAGCCAATATAACGGTTTGAACGCATTGTTGTGTCTTTGTGTGTCGTTTGCCACAGCTACTTTCTTATCCAGTGAATTGGGTCTCAGCTGGTGGGCTGTCTGACGCCTGGGCCGCTTCGTTACTCAGACACCAGGATATTATCACTTTTTATCACTAACTCCTACATATAATATAACTTCATGCCGGTATTACCTCATAGAAATAGGATGCGAAATATAGTATACTCCCACGGTTCATCAATGATGTTATACGACCCACCATGGAACAGGGGGTGAGCCTATTGCCAAAGTCCTGGCACAATTCATTATATAACTTGCCGAAATTACCTAGAGGTCTCCTATGGTAGCGTTATAACGAGTTACTGACTGCATAAAAAGCGTTTGGTCAATTTATCATATTTTTACATTTATCTTAGTATGAAACAATCTTAAACAAGCAATCTTTCACACCAATAGCTTAGCTACTGTGGGCATTGGTAGGCGGTAACGGAGGGCGGGAGCAGAAGCGCATTCCTCGCAAGTGACAAATTGTTTTCTCCGTGTCCATATTGCTTAACTTACGACAGCTGGGATTTCAATCAGAAAGAATTCAGAGCCCACGAAAGTATAATAAATTTATTTCCTTATTAAAAATGTATAAAACTGAAACCGTTTACTGTTTAAATTAATTTACATGTGTGTTCTCATTAAATCACATTTCAAAAATAGAATCAAAATGTCGTTAAAATTCTTTAGTTTTCTACATAATTATTTGTTGTTCTACATTTTGTCTCTTCTAATTAGCGCCAATAAAAGCTGATGAAAACGATAATGTGTGTGTATTAATGTTGTGTGTGCGCGTGTATATGATATGCGTGTTATAAATAATGAAATCAAACGTTCTTAATTCAAATTTGCTTTTACGATACACGGTGAACAAATTAAATATTCAGTGTCATTTGTGGCCAATATTTTTTATTTATTTTGTTCCTGTTTGAAACAAACTAAGGAATATTTCGTTCTATAACGTTTCATATAAGCCTATCGTTAAAAATAGAATCGAGGACGAATTGAATATGAACATTGTCATTTTTACTGGTTCGATGAACCATAGACTATAGATATTAACTTTTTACCGTGAGTTCATTTGATCTTACTGTAATGCCTTTGCGCAAACTTGACAGTTTATTGAGTTTATGTCGCCTTTTAAAGTCAAAGTTATAATATTATACGATTATACTCAAGTTTTCACCTAGATTGGCTAGCTGAACACTATAATTTGCTGTGTATAAACCTAGATTTTAATCTTGCAATTAAATCGAGCCAGATTCATAAGCATTCTATGGCAATGTTTTAGTTACATTTTCTGTCCTTTTCTATCTCGTTTCAAAAACCGCACGATTGAAAGAAACAAGACAGTACATTTTAAATTAAATTAATAAGATATAAATTAAAATTTTTAAAGATAGATTCACAACACGAACTTAACCCTGCTCATCCTAACAGCATTCGCGTGCCCAAGAGTGGAATGGTAAAAGACTTGATGATGATGATGATTATTTTAAATTGTTGTTATATTCCACATTTAATCGTTAATTGGTAAATATTATTATAATATAAACATAGTCTTTCTCCGTAATAATTAATGTAACAAAATTAATAATACTCAATATTTTTATTAGTCTTAAATTTTTTTTAAATTTTTTTTAAAAATTTATATTAAAATAATCTTTCACACGTTTACCATTTAATGAGAATTTGCAATGATTTCATTAAAAACTTTTAATAGAAAATTTATATTTCTTCTTAGTCAAAATTCATAGTTAGGAGACCTGTGTAGGTATTACAATTGAGTAGTAAGCCAATATCTATGATATTTTATCAGTTTACAACGAATCAAAAATCAACTTTTTCTAAATCTTGACATATATGGCTGAAGGCTTTTATCGCACAGATAATACAACATTCCTTTCACGATCCAACTGTTTAAAATTAATCTAAAATGGGCTGTACACTTAATATGTTGCAAGCGTGTGAAATCTATCTATAGAGAATCATCTGTAAGTGCGAGTGAGACACGAGATTATTTGTAATAAGTGGGAATGAGACGACATTGTGCGCAATGTTGAAATGTAGCCGAGCGTTACGCGCATTACGAGCTAATGTCACGAATGACAGAGAGTAATAGACAACTGTCAAGACCATAGAGTGTAGAGGAAGTAATGAGTCTATGACTCATATATATCTACAACTCCCTAAGTATTAAAAGGCAGCCATATTATAAGAATAATATATATTTTTATATTAAACTATGCATTCCTCTTTAGAATTTAGCGACAGACTATTCTTAAAAATATACTAGGTACCACGATTTCAAAACATTAATCGAAAATTTTTCTCAACTCATATATTCTGTCAGTTATTACGGCACAGATGCGTGAAGTCGTAACTGATTGTTATTTACTATTAAAATTCAAGACCTAAACGGGGTCACGAGGCTACGTTGGTCGATTTTAATTCCTATTTTAAATATTTTATTGCTAATACTTGCATTATTTTGGAAGTATTAAATAAACAATGATTTCAATTGGTCTAATTAACCATTTAAGAATACACACACAGAAATGAAAAAAAAACCTAATGAACACACACACGAAGTTGGATTAAAATTTGTATGTGTCTAGATTTGTGGTAGATGTGCATGTGGTACTCTCCCACATTGTATCTCACGACCTCCATACGAACAGATTGGTTTAGTGTGAACCCGCCTTTGTTTATCACACAGCAAGCCGTCTGTTCAGTTAAAAGCTAGGAAACGATACACAGACAGACAGACAGACCAACACGAACATGAATTCACTTTCATTAGCACTAACTACTAACACTGTAATTATCGTTTACTGTCATTGAAATGTAATAATAATACGTGGCCTATGTAAGGCAACAGGCTCACCGCCTGTTCCATGATGGAACGTAAACGTAACTGGTGGAACGTAGGAGCGCACTACACTCAACTGTATATCTCTTCGAGGATTACAGGCGTAATATTACATTTTTAAAAGATATTGCAAAATTAACACGGCAACCTTGTTAGGGCACAGATATGTGGCACTAAGTGATCTTCTGCCTACCCCACAAAGTTCTTGGTGCGAAGATGTAACTAATATTAATGTTAACATGATGATAGCTAATTGTAAAATGGTTGAAGTTCACTCAATTCTCAAACGCTATAGAATATTCCTTGTGAGATCACGTTGTTTTATCATAAAAGAAATTCCAGCCAAAAAAGAGAGATATTATAAAAATTGCCGTAGCTTTGTCACGTTTTATTACACAACTTGCTTAATCTTAAAACTTAAATATACAAAACTATTCCTCTATTATCATAATTTTTCTCCAAATGCGCGCACCAAAATGGCGTAATCCTTAGTACTATAAAATCAATAACTTTAGTATAATAGCCTGTTAATAGCCCGTTAACATTGCGGTGACTCAATTTACCAATCTCGGATACGATTCCCGATTAGGATTATTTATATGCGTACCCATTGTCGCGGTTCCGGTGGCTTATAGGTACGACTTTTGTAACATAACGGTAAAATAAATCTCTGACGCGCCATTGCTACTGTGCCCATATGTTTACGCTAATTGATAATAGATGGCAGTAATATCAATTAGCGTTATTATATTTAACCTAATTGAAAAAAAATTAACATGTCCGATATTTTTTTTATTGATTCTAGTTTTGTCAATATTTGAATATGGGTAATAAATTTATATAATTTATACTGAGACATGAGAATGGGCTTTCACATCCTTTTGGGACAGCTATTTTGATCCGATCAAAATTTTCCCGGGAAACGGCCAGATATGGCAGCTCCTTATTGAGGAAGTATAATCGTGTTATAAATAGGATTTTATCGCCAACAAAGTCGTTATAAACCGGAGGTGAAAATGATTTGCTTTGATGGCTGAATTTCGACACAACACAATGTATTTTTACGTGTACGCCACAAACAACTCTAATGGCTAGGTTTCTAAGGCTTTGGCCCGAAATGTCACATGACACTTCACACAGCCCTGTCAAATATTCACATCAATATAAAATATAACCACAATTTATTAACTGGTTTATGATTCTTCAGATTATTATGTTAGTGCGATGTACGGAACGATGTAACTTCTTTCGTGGAGGCATTTATGCTAGATGCTTGGTGTTAAAGTACCCAACCTCCTTTATTCCCAACCTTATTGTACTGCCGCCATTGTTCTTGATAATCGCCTCTCTAAGCGGTCCCCGTAGCTGAAATAATGACGACATTAGAAATTTCACTTACAATTTCGCTTGAAAAAAATGACGTTTGAATGTGTTTATGGTTTGGTAAATTTTCTATATCGTCACTGTAGCCGATGTTGGTATATTATAGCTTAATGTAGCAGGGAAGCATAATTATAGTCTGAAGTACTTGAATGTTTAATATGAACACGTAACATCACGTGTATAATCCCTGAAGAGGTAGGCAGAGTAGTGTAGTATATTTACACTTTCACATGTTTCACCAATTACGTATATGAGTGTTTAATGTAAGACGTAATTACCGTATTTTTGGACGATGGAATTGATGTAACGTGGTGTAATTTTAGTATTAAAATTTTACTTCCCTGGCTGTTACAGTTCAAAAATAATGTAGTGCTGAAACAAATGTTCGTTAGCGAACCATATCCGGTAATGCACGGTTTTACTGTTGTACGTAGTCTGTGGTCATAAATACGTCCAGTGTGAAATAAACTCCTGCCCACAATTACAACGAACCATTGTAATTATATGTTCAATACATTGACTCATACTCAAAACCACTACAATAGCTTGAGTTAATTTTTTTTTTTTTTTTAAATAAGATTCATTAAAATTGCGTTTATATAAGCTTATGACTAATATTTTGTATATATTATACCTTTTCAATAGCCACGTCAAGACAACCAGTTGTTATTATTAGAAATAGTCGATAAACTTTGTCGACCGCTACTATTTCTACCAATTATAATTAAGCTGATGCGGGAGTCACGAATTACCAATGAATATGGGATTACGTCAGGTTTATTATAAAACGTAACATTAGGCCTGTAATCCTCGAAGAGGTAGGCAGAGAAGTGTAGTACACTTCAACGTTTCACCATTTACGCTTACGTCCCACTATGGTGGTAAGTCTATTCCTATACACCGTGCACATTTTTAGACTCCGAGCCACTACTGCTAGAAAATCTAAATTTAAAAAATCCAATAGTGCCTGACCCGAGATTTGAACCCAGGACCTCCCGATCGGCAGTCCTCCAGGTCGCTTGCAATCAACACGAATAACGAGACAGTCAGTGCTGTAACAATATAAAAACACGTTAAGCGTGTTGTTATAATATAAAATCGCATATGCCATTAAAACCGCCATTAAAGTACGATTATTCATCAAATTAATCGTCAGATAAACATCCTATCATCTATTAACTGAAACACGATAGATGGGAAATAAAATTAAACGAAAGATGGTTTTATGTTGGGACAAAATTAGCAACTGGCAACCCCGAAGCGATTATGCCGTTCAAACTGACAACACTATCAACGAATCGCAAATTATGTTTAGTCTGGCGAAACTAATTATGAACTAACAAAAAATCCGCTAAGTTTGCCAATTTCGATTTTGACTGGAAGCGAATTGCGTGCAGTGCCAACCCTGATTTATAAACAAAGTGCATAAAATGCAAGCGAGCGAGTGCAGTGAAATCACCTGCCACTTTCAGTCGAGATGTGGCCGGCAACAGTGATATTGTCGATACTGCATGCTAAACTTCATCAATATTCAGCTATGTTCTGATTGTAATGGCCCTTAACCACCAACGAGGGTCGAACGATAAACGATTGAAATAATAAATAATTATGGAACATTTCCACACGTGGACATCTGATCCCAAACTGGGTAGAGCGTTTGCTATGAGAACCAGATGACTAACAAACTATACAACATGTAAATATACATTTATATAGATACCTAACTTTTTTCACCCGGGCACAAAAAAATACTAACGCTCATCACACAAATATTTGCTTCGAGTGGGAATCGAACCCACGACCTCCCGTTTAGCAGTCGGGTTCACTAACCACTGGACTAATGGACCATTACATAAACATAATGCTGCGTATATGAAGAAGCATATTTTCGCGTCTGTGTGAAGGCAAGAAAGAAATCTTACAATAATATTTTTCCATTTCCACAATGGACAGCAATAACATTGATTCCAAACAATGATCTTTACAGCGATTCAGTTGGATTTATAGAAAAAATTCACAGAATCTGCCAATGACTTGGTTCAGCAGAAATACTTATTTATTTAAATTTAATTGCAATTCATTGCACAAACATTGCAATTGTCCTGTTTGAATGCCTCAAAATTTTGTCTACCATTGGAAACCATTGGTGATGTGCAGGCTGAAATCACGGTCGTTTTTTCGTGATTTCTCCACTTGACGACGTATACGAGGTTCTTCTTGAGCTCCCGGCGATTGGCTTGAAGTCGCGGCGGAGATTAACAATCCTCGGTGACCGCGACAAGACTATAGGAGCAATGAAATAGACATGACACGAGACAAAGGTGAGAAGAAGACAGGTAATACTAAGGTTTTCTACTTTGCAGTGTTTCGGAGATCATATAACAAGTACATAAAATAGAACTACCGTACGACAAATCAAGATACAGTTTGAATTGAACACTTGTAAATGCAAATTGGCACACATTCTTTATTTAGGCTATCTACGCAACATTGTCTTATGTATTGTGTACGGAATGCGAAATGTCTTGTTCCGAATAATTCATAGCGAATACACGCATAAACAAAATAGTTTAAACATGTTTAACCATTTAAATTCTTCGGTACACCATTATCGTATTCGGACAGTGTAACTCAAGCAGGAGTGTACCTGAAATTAATCCTGAGTCTTTTATCACCCATTAACGCAAATCCTCCTCCGCACGAATCTCTTATCTTGTTGCCTGTACTTCAGTAGTAAAATTTTATCTCGTGCATATCACAATGCAGTTCTCGGTCTTTAAACGAATCACAAATTTTTCATAAAACGGCAGTTCATCTGTCATAATTCCGACAGAGAAATGTATACTACTCTAGATAATACTATCAGTCGCACTCATTTTCATTCCATTAATTTCCCTAAGCGCACGATTACAGAATATAGTATGTGATACTGATACAACGTTTTAGTAAATACAAGGCAATATATTGATATATACCTACTATCAATAATGTTCTCAGTCCTGCTTCGCGGACTATAGCCCCAAGTGATGGAACAATTGCAACTCATAACTCATTCAAAGTCCCGATAGCTATGTTTTGCAACAAGAAATCTATAGATGACGATATGTTACTGCGCGGAGTGCAATGTGCAACGTTCTGTTATTATGACGATACCAGCTGATCAGAAGTGTGCTCAAATTGCACTAGAGTAAGTTAGACATTTTTCATTCAACTTTAGTGTCATCGGGTAATGATTTGACTATAGGAACTAAGACAGGGAGGTTTTTCTGTCACTTCTTGTTATATTGTTCGTATTTTGCATTCTCCTAGCAATTTGTTAGATATTAAGTAAGATAGCTAATATTGAAATTGAAACTTTAACGTCGATTATTATTAAAGCTTTGTTTCCCAGCGTTTTAACTTTGTGCTCATATTAATGAAATTCACATTTAGTATGTTCTTAACGTCTGTGAACGCGAGCAAAGCTAAGTTTCACGCTTAAGTATGATAACAGGCGAGTGTGATACTCATTCCCACACAGATGTAACCCAAGTCGAGATGTCTCAATTAGAAGCAATTGACAGCTCCGTTACGGTGTCAAGAGCTTATGTACATGTATCTGGATCTGGAGTGTCTATCAACATAGTACCCGGAATAGGTCACACGTTGCAACATTTAAAACGATTTTTAGAACAATTAATTACAAGTCAGCTATTTTTATAATGCTTGTTAAAACTCATTGCTGTAATTAGCACGCAAACATTAAAACCATTTTCAGCTTAACGTGTTTTATAATTCGTGTATGTTCGTTTCTAATATTTAACAAGTTTGAAATATATTTTGTAGTGATTAATCGCTTAATGATTTTTACATTCGTGGTTAAAAATTACAAATTAACTTGGGGTTTTCCAGGGAACAAACTTAGGACCTTTATTCTTTAAACAATGTCATAGATTGAGTTTCATTTCGCGGTATATCATGGTAAATTGCTTATCAAAATAACATTATTTTTTATGGAGTGAAAATTTTTAAACAAAAGAAAAGCCCATTTAAATAGCTGCATTGCATGTATGCATTAATTAAGTACTTATTTCAGGTTAATGTTGGTGTTAAAAAACTAAAGTGTACACGCTGTGGTAAAGCCAATGTTTTCCTGAAGTAAACTTTTTTCAGTCACGCAACCATGAATATGCTACCCTTGTAACTGTTCGCGAGGTCTTTGCCCTATAAAGTGAACTCTTTTTTTTAATCTCCAGGGACATATGAGGATACATTATGTTATGATCACGCTGGATCTCTTATGGGATAGAAAAATTGAATGTCAAATATTTCTTCCCTTACATACATACCTGATGTTCATCTTCTACATTGCACAATGGTTGCACATTGGTTTAAGAGATTTTTACAAAACGATGCATTTCTGTAATGCAATCATAAAACACGACAACATTACTTATATTTTATCTTAAGTTAGCTAGCGCAATTGTGGCTTAAATAAAAAATATGCAGCTATTATCGTAATTGCAGCTTTCAGTTCGGCACTAGCTCGTTTCGTTTCACTTCCTCAACGATCCAATATGATGACTGTGGTAAAGTGCAAACGCATGCACGCCGGCCCTACCGCATCGTGCGCGCAGTTTGTAACAGTCATATCATTAATGTTGCTTATATTGTATTTGACTGCGTAATTGGTGCAGGCTTGTCGGGCGATAATTAATTTTCTTGACAGGCGCCGCCTGCATGGCACTACCATGTCGATAAAAACACACTCGTACGTTCCAATGAACACTATAAACAATAATACCGTTACGTTATTTATTTGTTACTGCCTTGTTGGTCGTGTTGGTTGCAAGCGCAACTGACGATCGGGAGCTCCTTGGTTCAAATCCCGGTTCGGGCAGTATAGGATTGTTTTAATTTAGATTTTCTAATAACAGCTCTGAGCCTGGGTATGTGCCCGGTGTATGTCAATAGACTCATTACTTATTACATTATGCGACATAAACGTAACTAGTGAAACGTGGGAGTGCACAACACTCCTCTGCCTACTTCTTCGTAGATTACACGCGTGATGTAACGTTCTAAACCTATATACCTGAAAATCACCTATCAATAATAAAAACAGATTTTTCATTAGTGAATTAAACCCCACAGGAACCGTTCATTAGATATGCCGGAAGAGCATTGTGAGTCACATCAAAGATGAACCTCAAAGGGCCGGAGGTGGAGTGGTTTTTTAGCGTGCACACCTTTTTCTCATCCATATATAACTTTATACAAAGGGCTATTATCAAGCTTATAGTATACTTGAAATATTTCCAAATCTCCAACACTGGGGTTCTTGTTTGAAGAAAGGATAGACATATTCGTATTTAACACGGTAATGTAACTGACGTGACAACATAAAAAATATAAAAATAAGGATAATATCATTAATTTTATATTTTTGTTCTTGTATTCTTGTTTTACTTTATAATTTTAGGTTTTTTTTGTTCCTATACATATACGGATAATCTAATAACCAAACGTTTTATTTCTTTCACAGCTTTATACTTATAATGTATTTAGATACGCTAAAGTTACCAGCGAATCGAATAGCTATTTAATGTGGTGTCAACATGATATCCGTTGAAGGTAGCTGTCAAGATTGTTGAAAAGCTCTAAGTTATTGCACGTTGGTTCAAAGTACGACATAAATCAAGACAGTGCTCACTCCGCTCATGCGCTAATTGCCTAGTGCGCAGGTGTTAATGTGTGCCAATAGATGTCGCTGTTATACAATTTGAAATGTATTGCAAAACTTCCTGACACCTAAGGTAAGCGGCTAAATCCCTTTAAAGATTGAAAACTAGCATGGGTTTAATAAATTGTAAATGTCACAATTTGTTATAAAAGCTGTCAGTTTAGATTACCATTTCAATTGCGTTGTGTATAAAATATGACATAAGATAATAAGAAAATGCACCGTGAACACAAAAAATGAGTCTCATGAAATTCAATTATACAAAGAATCGGCCAGTTCCCACGATGCTTATGAATCGCTTTGACATGATACTTGAAACCATATACGGTATTCTTATTACAATAATAATTCATATTACCTATATCAATTTGGATAATATACAATCTTTGTCAAACACGAAAATATAATCCAATTTGTCAATTATATTAGCCTGATTTGACAAGAATGTTAGTCTGATTTGACAAGGATATTAGTCTTATTTTACAATGACATGAGTGCAGAATCCATTACACGTATAACGCCAAGCTTATTTTAATATTATATTAAACAAATTATCCAACAGAAAAATCCACTACCTATGCTTTTAATAATACCAATTCCTACTCTGTTTTGATTTCGCGGTAATATATTAGGAATCTAACAAGCCAGTAATAGAATTATGCAGAGTGACGCAAGCGAAGGGATTAGTGGGCGACGAGTAAGATTATTTACTACTTGACGGTTCAGAGTGTGACATAAATCAACGGGCCGCTGCATCAAGTTACGCTAATTGCTACACTTATATACACATGTGGGACGTACACGAATATACTCATATGTGTCAATTGTTACTTCTATTAAGATTAAGAAATTTATATTATGGGGATACTTTATTTATGGGACAGTTTCGCTTTTACAATAAAATACCAAAGCATATCATTAATCTTGCAGATAAAAAATTTAAATCTATTATTATAGGAAATCTTTGTAAAAAAGCTTATTACGAAGTAAATGATTATTTAAATGATAAAAATGCTTGGTGTGATGTAACTCCAGCTCCACAATAAATTTAGTTATATTGT